>MJUU01010133.1:59026-96157 GCA_002080025.1 Modiolus philippinarum | reverse complement strand
TACCGCACGGTTTCGGACCAAATGTAATGAAGTTCCGTCATGAACTAACGAACATTTTTCCCATTACACTTTATCAGCTATCTTTTACGGTTTTCGAGTTTAAGCGATAACAAGGTTTTTTGTTCGCGGGCAGGAAACTCCGTTACTAAAAATAGATCTGTCTCAATGCGTTAATCAGAGCTGGCCTCCGTAAGACCCAACAACCACGTAAAGTTTCGAAATGATATGTCGCTTAGTTTTAGCACACCGGTTGCGGCGGAAGAAAAAGAATAATAATTAAAAGGTCAATTGTTCAGAGAACAATTGCAAGGTCTTTCACCAGTTTTCACCGTGATCACATGTTTGAGTTTGATTTTGTTGTCTATTTCAGTTCAAAATGTGTTGTAAACAAAAGTTCTGATCTTTATTAGTCTTTTGCTCAACGGTTGCTAAGGACTTTTTCGAAAAATTAGCTTGTTGCTAAGGACATGAAAGTCACTTCCGGTTGGCAATGTCATTCATTTCCTCTTTACAACATTACGAAACTTTTTGCCTATGGTTGCTAAGGACTTTTATGGCAAATAACGTTGTTGCTAAGGACCTTGACCTTTGACCTTGACCCCATTTTGTCGGCCATATTGAGCTGAACAATTTATCTTTTATAGTTTCTTTGTATCTTTAATAGTTTTTGAGATATAGGCAAAAAACTCTAAAATCGGAACCCGAAAATGGTTTTTTGGCCATAGGTCCCAAATGAATGGTCCAATTATTTTGGACCCCAGTGTCAAATGTAGACCTCAATGAGACAAACATTCTCTCAAATACATTTGATCATCTATCTCTTACAGTTTACGAGTTAAAGCGATAACAAGGCAAAAGGTCATCGGTGACCTTGACCGATGACCTTTGACCTTGACATTTTTAGATGGCCATATATTAATTATTAACAATGTTGAAGGTTTCAGGTCTTTAAGACTTATCGTTTGGTAGTATCAAGGATTAACGGAAACTCAAAATCTTTCAAAGGGCAATAACTCATATGAAGAGTCGTCGAATATCTTCGGACCAAATAAAACAAAGTTGCGTCTCATGATAATGAACATTTTCGTCATTATATGTTTTCAGCCATCTATAACGGTTTACGAGTTGAAGCGATAACAAGGCTTAAGGTCATCGGTGACCTTGACCGGTGACCTTTGACATTGACGTTTTTAGATGGCCATATATGACTTATGAACAATGGTGAAGGTTTCAGGTTTCTATGACTTATCGTTTGGGAGTATTAAGCATTAACACAAACTCAAAATATTTCAAAGGGCAATAACTCATATAAAGAGTCGTCGAATCTCTTCGGACCAAATGTAACAAAGTTGCGTCTCATGATAATGAACATTTTTCCCATTACATGTTTTCAGCGATCAATTTCGGTTTACGAGTTGAAGCAATAACAAGGCTTAAGGTCATCTGTGACCTTGACCGGTGACCTTTGACCTTGACATTTTTAGATGGCCATATATGACTTATGAACAATGGTGAAGGTTTCAGGTTTCTACGACTTATCGTTTGGGATTATTTAGCATTAATGGAAACTCAAAATCTTTCAAAGGGCAATAACTCATATAAAGAGTCGTCGAATCTCTTCGGACGAAATGTAACAAAGTTGCGTCTTATGATAATGAACATTTTTCCCATTATATGTTTTCAGCCATCTGTTACGGTTTACGAGTTGAAGCCATAACAAGGCTTAAGGTCATCGGTGACCTTGACCGTTGACCTTTGACCTTGACATTTTTAGATGGCCATATATGACTTATGAACAATGGTGAAGGTTTCAGGTTTCTACGACTTATCGTTTGGGAGTATTTAGCATTAACGCAAACTCAAAATCTTTCAAGGGGCAATAACTCATATGAAGAGTCGTCGAATCTTTTCGGACCAATGGAATAAAGTTGGGTCTAATGATAATGAACATTTTTCCCATTATATGTTTTCAGCCATCTGTTACGGTTTATGAGTTGAAGCGATAACAAGGCTTAAGGTTATCGGTGACCTTGACCGGTGACCTTTGACCTTGACATTTTTAGATGGCAATATATAACTTATGAACAATGGTGAAGGTTTCAGGTCTCTACGACTTACGATTTCTGAGAAATTTTTTTTTACGGAAACTCAAAATTTTTCAAAGGGCAATAACTTAAAGAATAAGATACCGCACAGTTTCGGTTTAAATGTAATAAAGTTCCGTTATGACTCAAGGAACATTTTACTCATTACTCTTAATCAGCTATTTTTTAGGGTTCCGAGTTCAAGCGATAACAAGATTTTTGGTTCCGGGGCAGATAACTCCGTTACTAAAAATAGGTCAATGTGCTTGACTCAGTTTTGCGATCCCACAGTGATGTCAATTTATCACACCAAGTATCGAAATGATATGTCGCGTAGTTTTTCCACAGCTATTGGGGTGGAACAAAAAGAATAAAAAAAAATAATCCAAAGAATTACAATAAGGTCTTTCACTGTGGTGAAAGACCTTAATAATAATCAGAAGAATAACAAGAAGGTCTTTCCGACTGGAGTCGTGAAAGACCTTAATAATAATAATCAGAAGAATAATAAGAAGGTCTTTCCGACTGGAGTCGTGAAAGACCTTAATAATAATAATCATAATGAATAATAAAGAAACGGACAAAGATCAATATGTCGTCCCGACTACGTCAGGGGCGACATAATAACAAAATAACATTATCATGAAATATCTAAAGGATTGAAGCTATCAATGTAATTTCAGATAAGCCAGTGAAATTTTACTCTTAACGCAATATTGCAATTTACGGATTAGCATTACTTGTTACAAGCGTCAAGCGAGTCAATACTCGCAAAATTCAATCTTTTAAGATAAACAAAAACATTTGTATGATACTTCGCTATACGTATTACTCTATTTAATTGACCTGACTGGTCATGGGTCAATTATATCGGGATTATTCAATTTAATCTTACCTACAAAACAGAGAAAATTAAGCCACGCCCAACCTGTTCAATAAATTTAAGTAATCGTAATACAACTTGATAAATGTTATGTCGTCTTCGAATAATACTTGAACTGTATTTTATAATTAGTACAACATGTAACCTTGTCCCAAAATATTAAAATTTTATCTCATAGCAAACTGGTTATCATCCGGAAACCATAAATTTTACAGATTTTGCCTAAATGAAGGGCAATAACTCTGGTACGCAAATTCCGATCACGGTCAACATCAAACATAACTAGTATTTTATGAGTAGAAACATTGTCCCAAAATATTGAAACTTTCCATATAAGCAAACTCAAGTTGTCATCCAGAGACCATAAAATTTACAGATTTTGCCTAAATACTCAAGGCCAATAACACTGGTACGCAAAATTCGATCACGGTCAAAATAGATATTGACCTGTTATAATCTCAAAATATTAAACCTTTCCTTCAAAGCAAACTCAAGTTATTGCATCCGGAAACCATGAGATTTACAGATTTTGCCTAAATCAAGGGCAATAACTCTGGAACACAAAATCCGATCATGGTCAAAATTGTACTTGACCTGTATTTCACTAATTAAAACATAATCCCAAAATATTAAAAGTTTCCTTCATAGCAAACTCAAGTTATCTTCCAGAAACCATAACATTTTCAGATTTTGCCTGAATCAAGGGCAATAACTCTGGAACGCAAAATCCGATCACGGTCAAAATCGAAATTGATCTGTATTTTATGAATAGAAACATAATCCGAAAATATTTAAATTTTCCTTCAAAAACTCAAGTTATCATCCGGAAACGAAAGTGTGACGGACGGACAAGAGAAATCCTATATATCCCACCTTTTAAGGCGGGGGTATAATAAAAAAAAATGTCTCATCAGTTGTGCTGAAAGCTAAAAATTAAAGAAACAAAAAAAAATATTTAGTTTTCCAGCACAACTTCACTCATTTAAGCTTTAAAATATCTCAGTTACGTAAAACCCTGTGTATAGCTGATTTTGGTGTTGATACTCAGGCCTTTGAATTGTTTTTTTCCATCTGGTTTGAACTTTTTTTTGATGTTTTGTCTTGTAAATATTTAAATGCTTTCTGTGCTGCATCGACAGACAAAATATGTAATTGGCTATGTATTTGAATGACAATATCACATTACTTCACAGGAGGGGCCACTTCATTTGTGATTTGGTACAGACCTGCCGCTGCATTCTGATTTTGAATATACCCACTATTCATATAGTGTCCTCAACAACAAACAAATCGACCCATTTATATAGTAAATTTCAAAATTCACAAAGCCAATTGTATAGCATATAAATTTGCAATTGAGGTAAGAAACCCTTAAGGAAAACAAATAAACAAATTGGACGCCTGTTGATCAAAAATTGTTTTTTCGCAAAAATTGATGATTTCTTTGTAATGGGACAGCTCTTTCCAATGTGAGAGATTGTCACTTTATACATATTTTTTATCCCCTCGTCCAACGAAGTTGGGGAGGGGATATAGCATCTTGCCTGTCCGTCCGAGTGTCCGTCCGTTCCTCCCATCTCGGGTTAAAGTTTGTGTTAAGTTTTATATATGAGAAACTACATTTGGCACATCAATCATCTTTGGTCAGTGGATGCGTCTTGAAGAGTGATGCTGCTTCAAATGATAATTGGGTCACCCTGACCTACATTGTATGCTACAATGACTCAGGTTAAAGTTTGTGTTAAAGTTCATATCAGAGAAGCTACAGGTGGCACATCAATTACCTTTGGTCAGTGGATGCGTCTTGGAGAATGATGCTCCTTCAGATAAGGCCACCCTGACCTATATTTAATGCTTCAATGACTCAGGTTATAGTCTGTGTTAAGGTTCTTTCTGATATACTTCATCAACCATCTTAGGAAAGTGAATGCCTCATTGAGAGTAATACTGCTTTTGAGAATTAATATTTTGAAACTTTAACTAAATTTTGGAATTTAATCGCTACAGGAGAGGGGATAAATTTTGGTTTCCGACTGCTCCCATCTTGTGAATTTTTATTTCAAGGTAAAATATAGTTTCTCTAATTTCTGCACTGTTTTCACGTTTCCTGAACAGTGGGAGAAATCGTTTCTCCTCTCTAGAGAGAATGTTGTTCTCGGCAAGTGATTGGCTGAAATTCAATTATGACGTCAAATATGTTTGCCGTTTTCCAACTTTACCATTGTGACGCCATGAAAAAAGGCGACCATGCCTGATGACGTCACGCTCAAAGAACACATTTATTTCAGATTGTTGGAAAAGGGGGGTCAATTTCTTGTCCAAAATCTCATTGAAATTATTAGAGAAATAAAATCCACAACCGTATCTCGTGAGAAACGACATTTCTACACTCTCGATAGTTAAATTTTCAAATATTTTAAACGCTCGGCAAGCCTCGCGTTTAAAAATTTGAAAATTTAACTATCTCTAGTGTAGAAATGTCGTTTCTCACTCGATGCAGTTGTGGATTCTATATATTTAATATATGGATTAAATCTGGTTTCATAATGTAAACATTTTATCAAACACCCCTGTATCAAATTCTGACCTCTTTGATTATGTGTTTATTGTATTTGTCAGTGCAAAGCTACCTTATCAGTCTTGAATGGAATGTTGTCTCATTATATTAAATGTTGATAAACTAATTTATTCATTGTTTTCTAAACTATCAACAAAATGGCATTGACAAACACTCAGTGACAATATTATGCAAATGATCTACAACAAACCTTGGTCTATTAAAAATGAAGTTCCCTCAATTTTTTTAATAGAAAAGTTCACGAGTCCATTCCAAGAGTCCAGTCCACAAGTCCTGTCCACCAGTCCAGTCCAGTCCACATCTTGCACTTTACCACTTTTAGTTAGTGATCTAATTTCAGTTTAGGTAGTAAACGTGTAACCATACTAGATAAAATGACAGGCAGACCATATATCATTTGAAACAGTAGCTAAATTTTGCTAATATTCTATTTCTGTAAATTATGTAAGGTTTTTGTAAGTCCCTTTAAGCCTTTGACCCCTACGTGTTTAAATGTAAAACATATCATCTAAATATATAGAATTGGTCACAAGTTTCTATGTCTTGCCCATTTAGAGATTTTTTCAGATAAATGCTCCAAAAATATTACAAAACTTTCCGAGGGCATAACCTTCAAACAGTTAATCTCAGAGTATTGATCCAAATGTACAAAATTACTGTCATGGCTTACAAAAATGTCTCCAATTACACTTTATTACCTATATATAACGGTTTATGAAATATTTCAGTAAACATGTTTAGGATGTTTTCAAAAGTTACGGAGCGGTTCAAGACGATGAATAACAAATCTATCTCCATTTCTCAGCCACTCCGTCAACTTCCATTGCTGCACCTCTTTCCGTTTAGCCAATAATGTGAGAAGAAGAAAAAAAGAAACATATTTTCGGTTACAGTAAGTTCTTTCCGACTAGAGTCGGAAAAGACCTTAATAATGGACATCACACAAATACAAGACCAAGGTTATTCCACACAAATTAAAAAAAAAATGCACAGGGGATTATTGACAAATATATGATTCATTTCGATGGGAATTTTATTGGTTATACAGGGAATAAAATCGCTTTAAAGCTTCCACAAAACTTTACATTAACTGAGTAACTATAAAATCATGATTACATTTCCCTGCTAATATATTTTAACTCATTTAGCTGTAGTCGAAAAAATTAGGTTGCCATTATGTACTTTGGAAATTTAATTTATTAATGAGAGTTCAGGAAATGTGAAAAAAATTATGTAATGTTATTATTTAAATAAATTTTTGTTAATCTAAGTAATATCAAAAGACATGGCTGCTAGGTTACTCATCCATAACCACAGCCAAAAAAAATTAAATACATAACGTCATGAACATGTCATATAGAGATACATTCAATACGGGATTTTTGAGTCGTGTTCATTCCGAAAACAAATCTATTATACGAAAAAAAATCAATACATCAATACAGTGAGATGGAATCACTAATTAATAAACACTGTCGAGCTACGGGATATTTGTATTTAATCTATTTGTAGCGCTTCGGGTTAATTGTTTTTCGTCAACTAAAATTTAGTTATATAAACTGTCATGCAGAACAAATTATATGTACACTTCAATTTCATAAATAGTTTGCTTTCAGGCGGTATATATTTATATTCCACAGGTCTGGTACCCAATTATCCTTCTTACTGGTATTTGAGGAGACGATTTCTGTCTTCAATTACACGAGAGTTCCTATCTCTAAGTCCCGTATTTACCAAACACACAAATAAATATTTTAGCAACTCTCGTTTTTTTACACCTTAGTTTTTCCTAATAGATAAAGTTATAGTGTTGATAAATTATATGATTTCAAAGTAAAAAAATAATTAGAAAAAATATTTTTCTCTGAGAAAATTCAATTCTTTATAAAACAAAATACAATCTAACAATAATTTGACAGATCAAACAAGCCACCTGAGTTAATCTTATTAATACAAAATTTTGAATTGTAATGGGAGTTCTATCCATTTTCCGATGATTCTAGTTGTATATTTTTTGCGCCGAGGACTCATGTGTATCCACTTTGCATCATCACAAAACAGTGGTAAATGTTTACATATACATTTATTTACATTTTAGGGTCACTCCAAGGACTGCTTGGGAATTATAATGGACGCAAGGATGATGATTTAACAAATTCACAAGGTGTAATGATATCAACCAATTCTTCTTTGGAAATTATTCATCACAAGTTCGGATTGACCTGTAAGAATTGTTTGACGTTTTGGAACTTACATATTAAGAGTTTTTTTTTCATTTTACAAATATGGGATTTTTATTTTATTTTTCTGCAGAAACACATTTTTGGTTGTTTTTACACATATATTGCACTGATATCAATTTCTCACATGGACAGCTTCCTAAAACTGTGCATGAAATAATGGCATGATACAATGTAGGGTGTATGAAATCCCAATTCCAGTATGCAACGTTTTTTTGGTCATAAGTTTAACTTTCAAAAGTCAAACAAATAGCCATTTGATTTTTTTGTATACCGATATTGATGTCTCGTGACCTGATAAGAAAGAACGCTAAAGCAATATCTCCACACGAACTCCACAAGAATGCAATGACATTGTTGCGTCCCTATTATACATACATCAGCTGTCATGTGGGTAGTTATTTGTCCAACTGAAGGATCGTAGTCAGCAAAAAGTTAAGTCCGATAGGGAACATTAAATGACTTTAAGCTAGATCTAGTGTATAAAAGTCAGTTGCATATTGCAAGACGTTTGCATTATACCGTCGAACCTGGTCTGTACATCTGTAGGAGTTTGATTTTCAAAAGCTGTTTCTAAACCCCTACATGAGTAATTTTCTTCTCAGTTATGAACGTTTGTCGGTTTATTCCTCGTTTGAGAAGTATTTCTAGAACATTGTGTGAATTATAATATATATACATACACCATATGTACCATTGGAATTAAGATATAAACCTGCTGAGATGTGGGCAATTCATGATACAAAATTTAAAAATGCCACCAAAGAAGAATAACAATGTAACAATAAAAGAAATATGTAACACATGTATTCCATATATATAAAGAAATGATATATATATATATAGATTACACCACAAGATCCCGTTCATTACCATATTTTATAGTTAAATTTTAAAATTTTAATTGCGAGGCTTGCCGAGCATTTTAAAATTTTCAAATTTAACTATCGAGAGTGGATAAAATATGGTAATAATCGGGATAAAGTGGTGTAATCTTTTTCTCCAATGATCAATGATAATCACCGAGAATTGTATTCCGAATAGATTTGGCGGGAAATAGCACGGGGCTTCATTCAACATACGTTGAATAAAGAAATTTATCTAACGGGTCACAACCGGTTTAAACTTGGCATATCATTAGAGAAATATACTTTATACGGCGGCATTCCTTGTCGAAAGACATTGAATCCTCTCTTCTATACACTTTATTTTATCGCAGCTGACCTACACTAAGCTCCTTTACATCATGTACTTCATTACAACTCTAGATTAAACATATGAGGTAACACCCGGTTACCTAAAGCTATATTTTATATAGCCTAGGAGGCCGAGTGGTCTTGGGCGCTGTACGAAGTGCTGGCGGTGTTGCCATGGATGTCCCAACCACAAGTAACTACCATAAGTTTGCTGATACGAAATTGCAGTTCTAACAATTTTTGGATGATCTTAAGACGTTAACATAGATATATTACACCACAAAATCCCGTTCATTACCATCTTTAATCCACTGGAGATAGTTAAATTTTAAAATATTAATTGCGAGGCTTGCCGATCATTTTAAAATTTTTAAATTTAATTATCTAGAGTGGATAAAATATGGTAATATTAAAGCGGTGTAATTTTTTTTTGTAATGATAGATGATAAATACCGAAAATTGTATTCCAAATAGATTTGGCGGAAAAAAGCACGGGACTTTATTCAATATACGTTGAATATGAAAATTTATCTAACGGGTCAAAACCGATTTAAACTTGACATATCTTTAGAGAAATATGTTTATAAGTGTATATATTTTTTAACCACTGGACCGATGCCACTGCTGGTGGACTGTTAGTCCCCGAGGGAATTCGACATCCTAGTGGCCAGTACTTCGGTGCTGGCCCGAAAATCGATTTAATTTGAAAACTTGCAATATCTAAATTTTGAGAAAATTTGTTAAAACCTAAGGAGTATCTTATTCTTGCATAGCTCTGTTCTAAGCTGATTTCGGGTTTCCTTTTTAGATCATATTGGTAACTTGTTATATAGATGATATTCCGTTATATAGATGATATTTTGTCACTAAACAACCCTCGCTTTGGTGATTTTTCTTCATCTAATCTATCCAAAAGAGCTCGAAATTAAGGTACTACAGACAATTCCACATCAGCCTCATTCCTTGACCTTCATCTTGAAATTGACAACAGAGGTGGACTTCAAACTAAGCTTTACCACAATCGCTATGACTTGACTTCACTTTTCCAACAGTCAACTTCCCTATTCTTTGTAGCAACATCCCAACAGTGCCGGCATACGGAGTTAACATTTCCCAGCTCATTCGCTATTCAAGAGCCTGTGTTCGATACAGTGACTTCCTTGATAGCCCTGTTGCTCAACCATATGCTACTTAAACATGGGTATGTTACCCAAAACTTGAAGTCATCCCTTCAGAAGTTTTACTGTCGACATTACCATCTTGTGGACCGCTATGGGATATATGTTCCCAGATGTCAACAGATCTTTCCCTTTAAAGCTGATTGTTGTTTCCTCTACTGGATGTGACTTTACTACCGGATCTGACATGTTCAACATGGCGGTTGTCTTATAAGAAGCAGGAGATGCTTACTCTACCGGTGCACCTGATCCCCCCATGGTTTTTTATTGGGTCCATGTGTTCATCTTTGTGTATGTGTGTCTTCATTTTTCTTTTCTGTGCCGTACTCATGTTGTGTCTCTGTTTCTTTGTTGTTTCCGATTTTGCCATTGTCCTTGGATAATTCGTTTTGGATTGACGGTTCGGTTCTCACTTACTTGTTCTCTTTCAGCTTTTACACATATGTTGAATTATGGATTTCCAAATGTTTTGATTTGATCGGCAGTGAAGAGACATAAGTTGTCGAAATGCACATATGCAGAAACTAAATTCACAGTGACTTCGGTATTTGGAAATATATACAAGTACGTGTAGGGCATTACTGAAAAATTATCTATGATTATCAAAGAAGATTTTACGTCTGAAAACATTTACAAGGATATTTTCGATTTTTCCTTGTTTTTATTCCTTTCAGGGATGACAAATGCCAGTGATTCATTATTTACCTACCCTATTGGAAAAACACACGAGTCCTTCCAGGACAAGGATTTTGCACCAATATTTAATATCACCGACGAATGTAATGTAGATACGGACATATGCGGTGATGACGAAGCATGTAAATTTGATTTGTGTATGACAAATGATGACGCTGTTGCAATGATGACCAGGGAATTAACACGAGAAATGAAACTTAAATTGGAAATAGCTTTACCAGGTAACCAAAACAGATTGGTAGGGGAAATTCTCATTTAACAGTGATTTACCTTATCATATTTGCTTTATTCGATGAGTTTTTGTTTCTTTTCCGTCGGCATTATATAATTAAAATCAACTTTTTTGACTTGTGAAAAGTTTTTTGGATTTTTTACTTTTATTTTATTGTAATCCTGACTTTATTAAAAACAAACATGAAAATTACAAGATGTTTGTGACTATGAAAATAATAAGTTTGGGAGGTACATATCAAACCAATGACCAGATCATACTAAAAAGAGGCACATCAATATTGAGTAAATCAATCCTCAGTTTTTTTTCAGTTAGACATTGATAATTCGTTGTCGATGGGTTGACTGGTCGGTTTATGAAAGTTGACTGGTCTACACTTAATACGTTGATATTGCTAATTAATCCTGACACTTGTTATGTTTTATTATGCAAAATGACGGCGGCTAGCATTGTGGTTTGAGTAAGGTTAGGTGTTAGGTTCAGGAATAGGTCTTGGGGTAAAAGGTTGGGGGTCATGGTCATGTTTAAAGCCAGGGATAGGGTTAATAATAAAAATGTAGTTATGGTTTGTTTAATGGCTAGTGTTACAGTCCTGGGAATTGATATAGAAAGGGCTAGAAAAATTACATGAGTTAGAATTTTGATAATGGTAGGGCAAAAGCTACAGTTAGATTTATGCAACTGAAATATATTGTGTTTGGGCTAACCGTCAAAACTATATAGTATGATTGTCAACTGTCCACCTGTTAACACCCTATTAGTTAACCGCCGTGCGCGGTCCCGGCTTATGAATAGGCCCGCAGCATCCTCTGAGCTTGGAATATGAGTCCTCCCAACAGAGGACCCCAAGGGAACCCCGGGATATAGAAATAGGACCTAGTATCTTCGGCTTGCGGGATGTGACCCCTCCTAAACGGCGGCTGACCCCGAGGATCCCGGGATATAGAAATAGGACCCATTCCGTGGTTGTGCGGGATGAATAAATACACAACCCATCTTTCGGATGGGATATAAACTCAGGTCCACGTGTTGGAAGAAATGCCACGCTTCCTGCACGTTAAAGAACCCTTGTAGCAAGCTTTTTTGAGTGGTCCGTAGGTGATCGGCTACAAGGCTAAATTCTCCGCCCTTTTCGATTTCACCCTACTTTTCCAGTGGCATTCAGAATTTCCCGTCCTATGGCCCTTTCCATACCCGAAAGTGATTATTTATTAACAAACTTGTTCTCGTCTCGATATAGCTGAAATATTGCTGAGTAGACGTTAAACAATATTCAATCAATCAACCTATTAGTTAACACTGTACTTTGTGGCTGTCAACTGACGACCTGTGGCTAACCAACTGGTAAACACTGTATAGGCTTAATACTGTCGACCGTCGACCTGCTTAGACTTTAAAGTATGATTGTCAAACTGTCAACAGCGGACTTGTCATTACTCTCTTATCCACTATATACTACCGGTTGAAGGCTCAACGTTACAGCATAAATGGAATGCGAACGTAATATACAACCATATGCAATGAATTTATTCAATACACACTCTTCATTTCATCTATGCAGGCTTCAAACGATTAATACGTTTAAAAACAGTATTCGAATTAGATCGTTTCACGCGGGTATTTCGCACGAATATTGATATGATTACTTGATATAATTTATGTTACGCGCTTCGTACGAAAGAAACTCTACACCCAAGACACGATCTGCGCGATATGAACCACACACAAACTGGATGAAATGAATAATTTTTTTCTTTAAATGATGTACAAATAATTAACTTTATAGAAGGTTTGATACACTTGAAATGGAGTGGACGAAAGCCGCGAGGCGAACGATTGGAAAGCGGTTTGCGCACCAAAAAGTATTACCATAGACGATCGATCATCTGTAGTATGTCAAATGTCACCCTGTCTATTTCAGACTAAATGAATAAATATTGAAAGTATGAAAGTATATCCATATGAGAAATTATCTCAAGAACAAGTACACCATAACTGTAATAAATAGGGCGCTTACATTTATTGCACTGGGCATCTTTTTTACGGACTCTACACTGCATAAGAGACAAACTCCAGTCTTAAACAAACAATGGAAATTAATGGAGTAAATGCTCATGAGTCAAAGTCTAAACGAACACTTTATAGTATATCTGTTTACTGTCGACCTGTCAACCACAGGCTAGTAAACATTTTGTAGAATTGCTGTCAACCGCCCACCACCAGCCTGACATCTGGTTTGATTCAACTTCTTCATAAGCAAAACATATGAATACATTTATTCGTTAACAGCAACGACCTATTTGTTCCAGTCGAGTCTATTTTTACAGAAGAATATAAGAAAAAAAAAAACGGTTTTTACATACCCTGCAAATATGAGCTCTAAATCAACAACAAGATTAATCTAAAATACATAGTGATGCTTTTTTTCCGATACTAACCACCTTCCTGCACAAGTTTCCAAAATTTCCAAAAGTGGTTAGCTTTGTTTATGTTTATTTTTTAATTTTGTTGTTTCCATATATGTAGTAGTGCGTTTTACTATTCAAATTATTTGATAGGTTAACATAGGCTTTCATATAACATGCCTGTACCAACACTTTAATTCTATTGTTCAACGAGGCAAACGAACAACATCCGGTTCCGTTAATGTGTTTTGATGATATATGTGATACAGAAATAAAAAGGACATCGAACTTTTTTATGTCACTTATTGTAAATAATCATCTTCATCCATTGTTGTCCTGCGTCCTACGTCATCAACTACATTTTTGTACTTTATAACTTGAAGTCATAGTACATTTAAACTTACGAGATCTTTTGTTGAAAAGATATAGTTTTGTATCTTGCACCTTATTAAAAAATTGATCATTGATTTGTAATGGTTCGCTTAGCTTAAAGTTGATTAGCCAAGTAATTTTTTCTACATAACGCAAATATCTAAGAACCAGTTGCGTAATGTTCAAACTTTTTACATGTTTTTCATTTTCATATTGTGGCTCAAATATTTAGCTCCCTTAAGTTCTCCTTTAATAGAATTGTTGATGTATACAATGTTTAAAGTAGTTAATTCTTGCCTTTGATGATGAAATTAATAATTACTCAAGAAAGTGTTTCCAAGATATGCTCAAAATTTTGAATCCTAAACGAAAACAAATTTATATGCATGATATGTTTATGGACAACATATATATTCATATATGAATACGTTTAACCATTGTTTATTGCTAAAACACTTCTGCTGATAAAATGTAAAAACAAAAACAAGAGTAAAATAAGGAGCTGGATCCAAATAAGTTATTTTACAAACACTCAAACAAATTTGTTTCGAAAACCTCATACCATAACACCATGACATCAGTTCGGATGTGCTTAAATGTATTTATGCTTTAAATGACACTTAAAAATTATTTTGATTGTAAATATGGGAAAATGGTTATTACTATGATACATTTATATGCTCAGCGTTCACCTGTGTACTCGTTCGGAAAAAAGTATCAATGATTCAGTAAGGGGCACATCATTTGTTTGAAATGTACGATATTTTATACATGTAAAAAAACACAATTCTTATTTAGGAAACATTTCAAATTCGCTTCAGGATTAGGCTTCGTTCTTTTTTTACAATGATCAGTAGTTGAATATCTATAAAGGGCTATTTTAAAATTGAGACTAGGTTCTAGGAACAGATTGGTGTGAACGGTATGTGTAAAAAATAAGACGAAACATCACAGTTTGGTGATTCTTTGCCTTTGAGAAGCATTTAGTTTTTGATATGAAATTTAGAATGAAAAATAGGACACCAAAAGTTTGATGATAATTTTAACAAACATATTAAGGATGGTCACTCTTCAAGTTTATTATATCAAGCATTTAAAATTATTGTTTTTATTTATAAGAATATGGATCATACATCATTTTAAGCCAAAATATTGATAGGTCAGTGCAGCCATTTTTGAGATTTAAATGACTGAAAATTTGGCGGGAAACCGAACTTCTCTTGACTTTTTATTCACCTTGCATTAAGGTAATCAACCTTTGAAATGCAATGAAGGCATATCAAGAATTTCATCAAATTTTGTCAGGAGTCTATTGAAGATGTATACTATTATTTTGAAAAGAAAAAAGGAGGTCTGTGTGAAAAATTTTCCAATGCATAATAATGTATTAAACAAGATAATTCCGAAAGTCAGAGACAGTTTCAAAAACCTGAGGAGTGACCATCCTTAAAGTAAAACTGTGATATGATAATTTGTCTTTATGTTGACTTAGCTATCTTATGATAATTTACATTCTGTAACACTTAAATGCCATCATGTTTGCGAAGATGAGAATATGAATTGAAAGTGTATATTTCAAATTATTATCTTAATCTTTATAAGTATTTGTTTTTAAATAACTCTGATTAATTGTCTTTGAAGGTTTTAAAGAATTCAGCATTTTTCATGATAATATTTTGCAGCCTGTGGTGTCCCCAACAATATTTCAAATGGATATGGATCTTCACAGGACAATCAGCAAATCTTCTCTGTGATACAAATTACATATCTAAGGGTCAAACCAACATCACCTGTTCCGAAAATGGTCAATGGGGAACGTTACTGTCAACCTGTGAACTTACAAGTACGTACTATATATAGAAAAAGACTATATAGAAAACTCGTCACAAAAAAGAATTTATCGCATGTTAAATTTAACTGTAAATGAAACATAGAGTATAACTGGTCGTAGTTACTTTAATTGTAATTTCTGCATATGTCCATTTCGACAACAAATGTCTCATCAATGAAGATAAAATCAAAACAGTGGAAACAGAGAATACCAAAGATATATTAAAATTTATTGATAACAAATAATTAAAAGGATATAAATTGAAAGCCAAAATCAACTAAGCACAGCTTGCATGAGGAAGATACTCCTTAGTTTGAAACAAAATTTTCCTAAATTTAAATATTATTGTAAGTTTCCAAAGAAAATTGGTTTTCGGGCCAGAACAGAAGTTTTGACTTCTGGTTTGGTGAAAACCCTCGGAGACAACAAGTGTTAGGACCTAAATAAATTAATGTTTGTGCGTGTGTGCGGGGGTGTGTGTGTGTGTATATATATTTTTTTAAGAAAAATGAAATTCTAAAAGGGATAGAACAAGATGTGTTTGTGAAACACTACATATGCCTCCAGATTCTACAGTAAAATATATGAAAATACCCAATTTTACCCCTTTTTGACCCCTATGACCTTGACCTTTGACCTAATTTTTTGCATATTTATGTTCCTCTTGACAAGACCTATACACTTGTTAAGTATTAAAAGTCTATCTTACATTGTTCAAAAGTTACTTATTTCCATGAAAACACCCAATTTAACGCCTTTATTCTGAAACAGATGAAGCCCTTTGGGCCTCTTGTTAATTGAAATGGTTTTAATTGTTAAAAGTATCTGTTTGAACATGCTATCAGAAACTTACAGAAAAATACTGCATCAAGATCCGACAAAAGATTTGAAAAATTCGTTTTTTTCCATTTGTCCCCCTTTGGGCCTCCTGTTTTTAAAAAACGGTAAATGCTAGATCAAATCTGTAGACATACTGCAGTTGCGCAATTTCATTAGCAATAACATAAAACAAACCCCGTCTCAATACGATAAATAATTAGGATTCTACAGTCAGATATGTGAAAACCACCATCTTCACCCCTTTTTTACCTCTGTGACCTTGACCTTTGACCTGACCTAATATTTTTTTGCATATTTATGTTTCGCTTGACTAGACCTATACACTTGCTAAGTATCAAAAGTCTACCTTAGATAGTTCAAAAGTTATAGCCAAGGTTAAAGTTTCGGACGCACAGACAAACAGACAGACAGACAGGACAAAAACAATATGCCCCCCGATCCTCGATCTGGGAGCATAAAAATTATAAGTAGTATAATTATATGTATATATATAATTATAGCAGTGGCCAGTGGCAATAAACAAGAAATACCGAAGTTACTGTTAATGTTCTTTTTACATATGGCAATTTCGCGTCTTATCTCTCATCGGTGGAGATGAAATCTAAACATTGGAAATCCAGAAACTGAAAGCTGTATTAAATCTGACAAAGATCACATATAATTAAATTATCTAAATTGAGAGCAAAAAGCGCTCTGTCCTTAGCTGATTTTTGGCTTTACATTTAGATCAAATTGGTTATTTGTTCTCTATCAGTTTTTAAACATCTTTGAGTTGATGGTCTTCCAAACGTTTAGATTTTATCTGCACTGAAGAGACATAAGTTGTCGAAATGCGCATATGCAGAAAATAAATTCACAGTAACTTCGGTATTTAGTTATTTGAATTAAAAATAAATATTTTCAAGGGTTTCTAAATAAAATCGGTTATCGCGCCAACACTCGAGCCAGCACCGATGTACTGGACTTTCCCTCGGAGACTAACCGTCAAGCAGCAGTGGCATTGACCTAGTGGTTACAAATAAAAAAAAATACAGAAGTCACTGTAAAATGCAGTTTTCTTGATGCTTCCTTTTGATTACCAGCTAAGAGATAATAAGAGCAGTTTGTGTAAACATCAGTTAAATACATATGTACCTGTAGTTTCAGTAAAGACATCGTTAAACGAATACCAAAGAGAAAAGGGAAAATGGCGAAGTCTAAAATCAAAAGCTTACAAACATGACAACTCATATTGAACACAAATACTATGGAAAGAAAATTAAAGAATGAAATTTTGGAGCTATTGATGGTTTAATCTTATGTGTACATAACACAAGAAAAAATTAAAGGGATGTCGATAAAGATATCAGGCAGATTCTATTTTACGCCAGCACATGATAAATCTGCTTCCAAAAAGCTTTGTTTCAATTCCAAAGATGCACTTCTACAAATGTTTAAACAAAAAAGCTAATTTTCATATCTTGGGAGATACAAGCTCAGTCTCCGAGTCTCTAGCTATTAAATATTTAAGACAGATAAACTTTAGCTATCAGTTAATAAGAAAAAAACTATAGGTAACCCTATGATTAAAAGAAAGATTGTTTGCAGTTATAAAATAACATTTTTTACGGGAAAAGTGAGTTAATAAAGTGGATAAATTATGAGTTTTGATATTAGTCAATCAATTCTGACGTCACAATGGCAAGGCCAAGAAGAATTCTCCAGAAAAAAAAAATCAAATCAATTGCGTATCCGAATCATATTTCAAAATTTGCGCACATCGAATGAGCTATTTTTAAGTGTCGATCTACCTTATTTTACGAAAGGATATGGAGTAAATGAACATGAGACCATAACCCATATGTTAACTCAAACTGCAATAACTCTAATGAGCTGTATGGCTATTTCGGACAGCAGCACTTGAACCCAAACAAAGGAAGTCCATAATTCCAAAAAATGTTTAAAATGCAAAAACCCAAACGAAATCCGAATAATCAGTAATATCAAATATAGCTTAGGACAAAACTACGCTGGAGGGAGTTTATCCTTAGGTTTAAGAATTTACCCTTAAGCTCTTTTGCTCATCTACGACACTAGACACTAAAATGTAATGGTAGCATTGAAAAGAATAAGCCCCTTATTGGTGTAGGACATATAAACAATGAGCTACATAGTTATCAGCTTATTATTTTTAACTACAAAGAGTAATAGGTAGCAATTCCATACATTTTGGGATGTCAGTAAATAATTTTAAAGGGTTTGGATTAGGAGTGACTGTTTGAAAAGGAACGATACTGTATTAAAGATTAATTTGTTTGGTTAGGTAGCTATTTAAATAAAAGGACACAAAGAGCGGATAAGATTCAAAATATCACATTGGTAACTTGCACGCTGGTGTCCCTCAGGGGTAAGTTTTTGGGCCGTTGTTATTTTTAATATTTTGTAAATAATATTGTAGATGACATATTATATATTAAAGTAAATTCACAGTAACTTCGGTATTCAGTTATTTGTTTCCACTGGGTCGATGCCACTGATAGTGGACTGTTAGTCCCCGTGGGTATTCATCAGCCAAGTAGTCAGTACTTCGGTGCTGACCCGAAAGCCGATTATTTTTGGAACCTTACAATATCTAAATTTTTGTAAATTTTGTTGAAAACTAAGGAGTATCTTCCTCACGCAAAGCTCTGTCCTTACCCGATTTTGGCTTTACATTTAGATCATATTGGTTATTTGTTCTCTATCAGTTTTAAACATCTTGAGTTTATGGTCTTCCAAACATTTAGAGTTTATCTGCAGTGAAGACACATAAGTTGTCGAAATGCGCATATGCAGAAAGTAAATTCACAATAACTTCGGTATTTAGTTATTTGTTACCACTGGTTCGATGCCACTGCAAGTGGGCATGGACTGATAGTACCCGAGGGTATTCACCAGCCCAGTAGTCAGTACTTCGGTGCTGACCCGAAAGCCGATTATTTTTGGAACCTTACAATATGTACATTTTTGTAAATTTTGTTGAAAACTAAGGAGAATCTCCCTCATGCAAAGCTCTGTCCTTACCCGATTTTAGCTTTGCATTTAGATCATATTGGTTTTTTGTATTCTATCAGTTTTTAAACATCTTTGAGTTTATGGTCTTCCAAACATTTAGATTTTATCTGCACTGGAGAGACATAAGTTGTCGAAATGCGCATATGCAGAAAGTAAATTCACAGAAACTTCGGTATTTAGTTGTTAGGTCTGTGTAGACAGTTCACAGATGATACTTCAGTTGGTCACACAACTTACAATAAACAAACATTAACCCGTATGACAAATATTGATTGAAATAATATATCTAAATGGTCAGCTGAATGGCTTGTTAAACTTAAATTACAGAAAACCGATATCATGGTTTTTAGTGTTGTTCAAAGAAAATTGGATTTTTATTTTAATTTTGAAAATACTATTATTCAGCCAGTCGAAAACCATAAACATTTTCGATTGATACTTAGCTCTGATTGTAAATGGACACGTCACATTGATTACTTTGTCGTGCTGTCTCAATTCGTGTTGGATATGGATTGCCGTAATTTCGGATTTATGATTTCTGAATTCCCCCTTTCCTCGTTCTTGCTTCGGTAATCGTTTGCCAATGTATATTGATACAATTATTGATAAGATCTTCCAAACAGTTAAATGTTTTAAAATACAAGATCTTCCAAAGAGGAAAATGTTACGTAAGCTAAAATTTAAATTAAATAAAGAGTATTTAGAAAGAATAGACTTTTCAAAACATTTATCAGACCAATCATTGAATAAGGTTGTGAAATAAAATACAAAACTACAAAAATGGCATAATAAACAGTAGATTTCGTTATGCTTTACACTTGTTCCAAGGACTAACCCCTCATCAGCAGCATTTGAATCAAATTATATGGAAAGCCATAATCAAAGAAGTACTCATTACAAAAATTATATTTTCAAAGTCGTGTCTGGTCGTTTGTCTTTATTTGACAATTAGGTAAATTTTAATTAAGTAAATTACCACAAAGAGTTTTGCATTTTGCAGAATCTTTTAAGTTCATAATTTCTAATCGTAATGATGAAAACAATTAGTTATAAGCCATTGCAAATTATAATGACAGTAGAAAATGTGTAATCTCTACGGATTGTGTGCATCTGCTAACTACTAGTATTCTATTTAAGAAGGGACATTTCACAAAACAGTCAGATTTTCCTCTTAAACAAACAATTTTTAGAACTTGTTTCAAATAAAAAATACTGAAGTACCTTTGAATGATGTTTTTAAATGGCCGTTTCGACAATATATTTCTTGTCAGTGCAGGTCAATTTAAAACATTTTTAAGAGCGTCACTAAAAGATGTATAAAAGATGAAAGAAAAAATAAAAATAGAATCTTATAAGTAGAGCCAAAGTCAGAGGTTTTGAGCAAATGGAAAGCCCTTCTTCTTTTTCATTTTTAAAACAAAATATATATCATCTGTAACATAGAAAAATAATGTTCCGGTACATTGACACAAAAAAAACTGTTGTTGCATTTTCTAGTTTCTAGTTTCAGAACAATCGGTTCAAAGTGAAGGGAAAGAGCTTACTTTATGGATAAAGATTTCGATAGTAATGTATGCCGTCATTGCTGTTATATTCCTAATAGCTATTCTAGCAGTGGCTAGATTACACAGAAGAAATAGCAAGAAACATGAAAACCCTGACCAACAAGAACAGCAGATTGATTTCAGATATCAAATTCCTGCCTTTAAAGTATCTTACTGAATTTAAAGGAATGTCTATTTAAAGAAGAAATACATTTCTTTTTAAGAAAAACTTGATAGACTAAGCCACGAAAACATTATAGCTAAGTACATAAGGGATATTTCATAAGATTAAAATAGCGCTTACATATCAAAGGCACATTGTAGTCCAGTCAAAATAAATTTTAACCTCAAACTAATTGCAACAGAAGGTATTTTAGTTTTAATCTGTAGTATTATATCCATAATAGTCATAGAAAAAAGTCCCCCAAAATCTCACTTGGGGAAAGACTCGAAAACTGAATTTCAAATTTCCCATATATTCTCAATGGAACAGCGGAGATAACTCTTGCAAAAATGTGTTTTTTTTGTCATTTTTTGGATCAACTTTCTCAAACTGTGTCTAAAATGTAATATTTTGAAGTAGTCAGTTGTTCCTATTTGATTTTATGGTACGCTCTGCTTTTGATGATATGCAGATTTTCAAAATATAAAAAGGATTTCTATATTCTTGCTACATTTATGATTTGAGAAAATGCTAACTTTTCAGCAGTGTGACATTTTTAAGAATTAATTTAAAAAAATTAGTAGTGTTTATTTCTGCAAGTCATTTTGTAAAACAATCTGCTTAGTCAAAAGAATTTTTTGAAAGCAAAATGTGTAAGATTTTCTAATTTATTTTCATTAAAATTGATTTTATTTGAAAAAATATCGGGAACATCGAACAAAACAGTATTCTAAATATTTCTAAATTTCTCTTGAATTTTGAAAAAGATATCAAAACTATATAATAATTGTCGGTTTTATTCTAATAAATGCAGAAATAACCACTTTTTCCACATTATTTTCACCAGAAAATGTGTATCTGATATTTTGTTTAAATTTTAAGGGATATCTTAACAGTTTTAACAGAGTTATTTCCCCTTTTTAATACAAATTTCCATAGGAAATTTCTTTTGGCTCTAACTTTTTTTGCATGCATTATTTCAATGGGGATTTTTATCTGGTGAATCCTTATATAGTTCTTAACATTAAAATGAAGTAATTTCTTCTGTTGCAATTAGTTTGAGGTTAGGGTGAAATTTTTGATAGAATGACTGGACTATTGTGGCATATTCCCGAATTGTCTCCATTGTAAGGACATCTTGATTCAAATAATGAAAAAACAAAACTCATTGATAGATTTAAGCTGATTAATAGACGAAGCAATTTTATCAATCGGATGTCGTTTTGCGTTTTCATTTTCAGGTCACCTGGCTATAGCCATGGTGACCTTTTGCCATCACCTGGCGTCCTTCGTCCGTCCGTCGAGAACTACTTAGCCAATTGGCACTAAACTTAGTCACAATAGTACTTGTGTGATCTCCAGACTTTGTGAATTCTATGTTCATACATGATCCAAAATTATTGCCAGGGAAACATAGTTAATCATAGGGAACTTATGGCGAATTCATCAAAAGTTCTTCTCCTCTGAAACTAATGAGCATTCATTTGAACCAAACTTAGTTACAATAGTCCTTTGGTGGTCCCCTTTAAAGTGTGTGATTTTTATACTTGTAGCTCATCTAAGATGAACGTTAGTGGGCATATAGTTTAACATAGGGAGCTTATGGGAAAATCTTTTTTTGAAACCACTGAGCCAATTGAAACCAAACACAATAGTCGTTTGATTGTCCCATTAAAAGCTTGTGATTTTTATGTTTTTACCTCATCCAAGATTGTCGCAAGCGGGGAACATAGTTTACAAAGTAACCTTTTTGAAATACATTTAAAAAATAACTAAATACCGAAGTCGCTGTGAATTTACTTTCTGCATATGCGCATTTCGACAACTAATGTCTCATCAGTGCAGATAAAATCTAAACGTTTGGAAGACCATAAACTCAAAGATGTTTAAAAACTGATAGAGAACAAATAACCAAAGTGATCTAAATTTAAAGCCAAAATCAGCTAAGGACAGAGCTTTGCAAAAGTTTAACAAAGTAACCTTTTTGAAATACATTTAAAGATTATCTTCTCTGAACATACTGAGCCAATACGAAATTAACTTAGTCACACTAGTCCTTGAATTGCCCATTTTAGAAAGTGTGCGATGATATGATCGTACTTCATCCAAGATGGCCGCCACATTTAAGAGGAGAACATACTTAAATATAGGACTATATGAATGGCATTCAAATATCTGGAGCAATTGGGTCGTCCCCTTCAAACAATTTTAACAATGTTTTTCAAAGTGTGATTTTTATGTTCATACATTATCAAAAATGGTTACCAGCTCGGCAAATATTTCACCATAGGACCAAGGTGAACGATACAGGTTCTTGAGAGTCTCTTGCTTTACGCAATCCAAAGAAAATCAAGTATACATGACGTATGTATTCAATGAAATGTTTATAAAGATACGTGTATTTTGTAATATATAAATGTATTTGTCTGTTCCATGATGATCATTAATCAAAATTTACAATTTGCAATCAAGAAATACAATAAATGTAATGCTTCGTGTTTGTTTGTGTAAAGGCTAGACGAATCAGTGCTGTGGACATTTATATTTCACTTTACTGAAACGAATACTGTCTCATGCGACAATATTATTGTAATTCATACGCGTTACCGACAAACAGGAACAATAATTTTTGGTAAAGATATCGTTTTGCATCTACTGTGAACATATTTCTTATGTTCATGTTGTGTTTGCTGTAGTGCAATAAAAGGTCTGTACTAGTTAATTTTTAGCACACCTGACCCAAAGGGATAGTGTGAGCTATTGCTATCACTTGGCATCCGTCGTCCATCCGTCGTCTGTAAACTTTTCACATTTTCATCTTCTCCTCTGAAAACACTGAAGCAAATTCAACCAATTTTTTCAAAAATTATGTTGGAAGGTCCTTCACAAAGATTGCACATTTTGTTCGATTCCGACAAAAGAAATGGCTCCCAGCGCGAAACTTTTTTATAATATGCGCTGAATCTATTAAAACAAATTCAGCCAAACTAAGATTTCTTAATTATATCGCCCCAGGCGTAGTAGGGACGACATATTGTTTTTTGTCCGTTTCTTTATTAAGTACCCAAACGAAGTTTGGGGAGACTTATTGTTTTTGCTGTGATTCTTTTTATTATTATTGAGTCTCCCAAACGTAGTTCAAGAAGGTGGACATTTTTGTGGTAGAGTGTTCATATTTGGTGTGTGTGTGTGTGATTTTGTTATGATGATAGCATTCTGGCGGCACCATATTGTAACACATTTTGACCTTGACCTTGCCATGAGGGGAATTTTTTGAAAACTTAAACCTCGCTTCCAGAAGTTAGACATTTGGTGATAGAGTATTCTTGTTTGGTATGTGACTTTGTTATGATGAGAGTTGTCTGGCGATATCGCATTTAGACATTATGACCTTGACCTTGCCCTGAGGGCCAATTTTTAAAACTTTAGCCTTGCTTCTAGAAGCTATTTTTTTTTAGTGATATAATGTTTAACTTTAGTATGTGACTTCCTTGTGATGAGAGCTTTCTGGCAGTACCATAGTTGCAGACATTTTGACCTTGACATTGCTTTGAGGGCATTTTTTGTGAAAATTGAACCCTGCTTCTAGAAGCTATTTTTTTAATGGTAAAGAGTTCATATGTGGCATGTGGCTTTCTTTTATCAACATTTAAAAAAAAAATATTGCAATTACGAAAAGGTGTAACTTTCAAATTGATTGTGCATTGAGGTTACTCTAAATCTCGGAGTACGTGTGTTATTACCGATTTTTTCTACATATTTAAGTAGGAGTTTCGTATCTCTTTATCTTGATTTCTTTGGTGAAACTTCAAGCAAATTCAGAAATGGTTTCTATTAGATTGTTGTTATCTGAGTTGTGGCTCGTGATAACTTAGATATTATACAACATTGCCTTGTACATGTTGTATGCTCTTTGTACATGTAACTATTTTTATTCAGACTTCAGTACAATATACTATTATACAGGAACTTTAACTCAATAAAGCCTAAAACAAGTTCAATGATGAGGTCTGACTGATTACAATTATAGATGTTATGCCCCTTTATAATCTTAGAAAATTTACAAATTTACAAAAGTTTTTTAATGGTTGGGGATTTTTGAACTATTTGTTATATGTGTTTTGAATTTATTTTTTAATAAAGTATGTCTGGTAAAAGGAGAAAAGGAATATGATGAAGATTTTGTATGAACATTTCAACAATGGATGAGTAAATAGTAAAACTAGAGTAATGACTGTCGGAAACGACAGTGATCCCCGCACTCCCGTTTGACACAGAAAACAGCTATAGACCATGGGTATAATTTTTCTTAACATTTTTGAAATTAAACTATTGACAGTCACTATTTTTACCGTAAGGAATTAAAGAATATATGGTTGTTAGGCAGAATTACAAAAAATAAGTAGTCTTTGAGACTTTCAGGAATTTTACCAAACTTGGAATCATATATTTAAGAAATCAAATTGGTGAAATGCTTCTTCTAATTCTAACAAATTTTTTAACTATGGTTTCAATGTAGAATTCCAAAAATTAGTGGTCTTTGACAATTTCAGGAAATTTACCAAATTTGGAATCAAATATTTTTGAAATTCAATTGGTGAAAATGATTGCCCTAATAGAAACAAATCCTAACAATTTGGTTGCTAGGTAGAATTATTGCGCATCTACAGACTATATGCAACAATTCTGCAACAAAATTAAATCCATAAATCCAAAAATGTAGGACTAGTTTGCGTCGCATGCCATATGTGTCACAATCCACATTTTGTGGTCTTTGTCAAATCGACATCTTGGGGCCTCTTGTTTGCATCAAGATAGATATCAAAAATCCGAAAGCTTATTGCGCATCTACAGACCATATGCAACAATTCTACAACAAAATTAAAACCCTAAATCCAAAAATGTAGGAGGAGTTCGCGTCGAATGCCACATGTGTTAAAATGGACATCTTGGGCCTCTTGTTTGCACCAAGACCAATATCAAAAATCCGAAAGCTTATTGCGCATCTGCAGCATATATGCAACAGTTCTATAACAAAATTAAAACAATAAATCCAAAAATGTAGGAGTTCGCGTCGCAAGGAGGTGTGACGGACGGACAGACAGACGGACGGACGGACGGACGGACGGACGAGGCCAACGACAATATCCCCGAACTTTCATAATTACAATTGGAAAGCAAACTTACTTTCAATGCTCCGCAGTAGGGATATTTTTTTACCCTTGTTTGTCTCTCAACCTTCAGTCTATCAATTCTGTAACACCTCATTATTATCAGCAACCACTATGTATTTGGTATTGTTACTACAACATGTTTCCTTTTTTTATTGTATTGCTGTATCACTTCCTATTTACTGACTTTATGTATTTTTTGCCACTGCGACGAAAAGTCAGGTTGCATGTTGTTTTACCCGTAACTGTCAATCTCTCTATCTTTCGTCCATCTGTCCGTTCGCAGGGGGTAAATGGTTTGTGCTGTTACAGTTTTTATGCTAGTAAGTTTTTATTTTGCAGATCTCGTGTGTGTATCAGGGTATACTCTAAGTTGACAAAAGGACTACAAAATGATAAGAGGTAAACGATTACCGTATTTACCGAAATCGTATTATTTTGGATGACGATTAGATTTTTGATATTGACGGGCCGCTTACGATACGAACGATATGGCTCTAATTTCAACATGTGCAATAAAAAAAATTCTGTCAGGCTTCTTTTGGTTACAATTTTTCTATTGCAAAATAAAAACAAATTAAGATTTTACGTACAAATTTGAACGTACAAATTATGACGAGAAAACGCTCACCACACAACATTACAAGGATACAGAAACACTTAAAGTTCCACCTAAAGATAACACCCTACCTACTACGTACTGGATTCCTAAACTTCACAAAAATCCCTACAAACATCGTTTTATTTCGGCTTCAAGTAATTGTTCTACCACAAATCTGTCCATCAATTTAACCAGTGCACTCACTTGTATAAAGGAGTTAGTCAAAAACTATTGTGAAAAAACATATTAAAACTCTGGTGTAAATTACTTTTGGAGTGTAAAAAATTCTATTGAAGTTTGAGTTAAATTACAATCAACAGATAGACCAGTTTTATCTATTGACAGTTATGATTTTTCTACACTTTATACAACCCTTCCGCATAATTTGATTAAATCTAAATTGGGTGAACTTATTAAATGGTCGTTTAAATTTTCGGGTCTTCAGTTTATTTGCTGCAACAAAAAGCAAGGATTCTTCTCCAATATCTCTTACAACAATTATTGCTCGTGGACATGTGATGATATGATTAAGGCACTGAATTTCTTGCTGGACAACATTTATGTTCGTTTCGGCACCATTGTTTATCATCAGGTCATTGGAATCCCCATGGGTACTAATTTTGCACCTCACATTGCAGATCTTTTTTCTGTTCTGTTACGAACGGGAATTCATGAAAAAACTACAAAATGGATATGTACCAAATAGTGATATACTATTTTATTTTCAATGATAATAGCAGGTATATTGACGATATCCTTACTATTGACAATCCCCAGTTTTTAGCTTATGTTGACACCATTTACCCACAACAACTGAAACTAAATAAGGCAAACAATGATTCTAAATACTGCCCTTTTCTGGATATAAGTATCACAAATGACTCTGGTAAAATAAAAACTAAAGTTTATGATAAAAGGGATGATTTTGATTTTACAATTACTAATTTCCCCTTCTTGACGGCGACGTTCCCCTAGCTCCATCCAACGGGGTGTATATATCATGTATATCTCAACTTGTACGATTCGCTCGCAATGGTTCCACCCTTGATGATTTTAATGAGTGTAACCTTACTCTTACATCCAAACTTTTACAACAAGGTTACAGATTACATAAATTATTAAATACTTTTAAGAAGTTTTATAGAAGATATGAACATTTGATATCTAGATATGACGTGACTCGCAAACAGCTAATAACAAAGGGCATTTCTCATCCTCGATTTTATGGAAATGTCGTTAAAAAATGTCAAAAACTGATAAATAATCCAGAAAAAACTGGGACGAAACTTACATTCTTTACGTAATAGTGGATATCGACGAAATATTCTGAACAAATCCGTTAAATTGGCTTTGAATTCCAGTGACCTGAAGACTTTACATATATACTGGCCTCTCCCTGATACTGCCGATGTCTACTGAAATACATGAAGACTCTTTACCAAACCCTTCGGGGAGTTTTGAGTTTGATTTTTCTTCCGTAGTGCGACATTGTTTTACCAGCAGACTAGATTCCTTCAGCTAGCCGGCAGTTTAGCGGCGAGCACTCTTTGACTCTTTCAAAATTTCGTTTTGTCTTATGCTTTTTCTGTTCCAAGATAGTGGTCATTGAGTTAGTAGTCTACCTATATTCGCATGTTTATGATACTAAAGGGAAACGGGATAGAGAAAGGGGAGGTATGGGTACCCATAAACCGGTTTAACCCTACCACTGGCTTTTGCTAGTGCCGGTACCAAGTCCGGCTATGCCGAGTTCCTATCGTTATTTATGTTTGTCTCTTGTTTTCATTATTGTTTTTCTGGTGCAGTTTGCTTGTAGAATGTGGCTTGTGATTGTAGTTCCTGGCCATTGTAGGTGTTTGCTGTTTTCCTGTTTTTGCTGATTTTAGAATAAATTATTCAATTTCTGCTATAATATTTCAATCTCCTGAGTTTTTCACTCTGTCATAAGCAAACTCATTTATTAGAAAGGGATAGTTAAAGTGATCAAATAATTATAAAATTTATTGCGATATGAATCTTAATGCAAGTAGAATACCGCGATAAAAAGGTGCTAAGTTACACTCTTACAAGATCAGTTTATTCATTAGTCCTCCAGTGATTATACCAACCCTTCGGAAATAAAGCTTTGTAAAATTTTCCAAATTTTGCTAGCCCAAAGGACCACTTATTTGCAAAATTAAGTAGGCTTTCCTCGAATTTTATAGCCTTGGGCTTGTATTAGTGTTAGTGTCAAACCTTTGTTATATTGAAAATGTGCATGTAATAAGGATTTTGTGTGTGTGTGTTTTTTTTTGTTTTTTTTGGAGAAAAATATGCATTGCTGAACTAAGTCATTTGTGTGATTTTCCATAGAGGGTACATACTTTAGCCTCGCAACACCCCTTACAGTTTTGAAGCTGAAAGTTTTTATTTTGCAGATCATTTGTAACTATATTGAAGATGTGCATGTGGTAAGGATCCGTGAAAAACATTATTGAATTCAACACTGTACATGATGTTGGGTGAATTAGTAAAAGGGGTTACATTAGATTGTCCACACAACTCCAACAATTTTGATGCTAGGTGGTTATTATTTGGAAGAGGTGTTTGTTGTAAGGTTTGAGATGTTTGGTGCATTTTTTCTCAATATATTTTTTTCTCAAAAATATACATTGTTGACTTTAGTAATTTTTTGGTGAATTAGTACATAGTTTGTCAGTGCAACTCCTACAGTAATGTGTTTATCGGTGGCATCATTGTGTCTTACAGACATATATATCATAAATTAATATCACACTTTGATTCAACCTTGATGTCATAATGAAATTTTGATTAAATGTTTGAATTTTTCTTTCACAGAAGGATGATATCTAGTTTTGAGGGTCTATATATTGTTAAAGAATGTGAATTTTTTTATCACATTTTGGTGCATTTGCTTGATGATACCTTAGTTTTGGTAGGGGTTCACACTGCTAGTGTTTTATTTATGTGGCGTTCTTCACTACATGAAATCTTCATTTACAAAGGTGTGTAAACGTTTATTACGCGTATGCAAATGTTAAAATTTGCATATATTTAAAAACCTTTACATAACTTTGCATTTATTTGACTTCGCTTTACGTTAAGTAAAGTTTATGTTTTATTGATCTATATAATCCTACGGACAGTTTTTAGAGACTGCGGTTTACAGTAACTGATGTTACGTTTGTAGAGGATAAACAATATTTTAACAAACGTAACATCAGTTACTGTAAACCGCGGTCTCTAAAAACTGCCCGTAGGATTATATAGATGAATTCAATAATGTTTTTCACGGATCCTTACCACATGCACATTTTCAAAATAGTTACAAATGATCTGCAAAATAAATTATGTACCCTCTATAGAAAATCACACAAATGACTTAGTTCAGCAATGCATATTTTTCAAAACACACACACACACACACACACACACACACACACACACACAAAATCCTTATCCTTATTACATGCACATTTTCAATAGAACAAAGGTTTGACACCAACACTAGTTCATGCCCGGGGCTATAAAATTCGAGGCAAGCCTACTTAATTTTGCAAATAAGTGGTCCTTTGGGCTAGCAAAATTTGGAAAATTTTACAAAGCTTTATTTCTGAAGGGTCGGTATAATATCTGGAGGACTAACGAATAAACTGATCTTGTACGAGTGTAACTTAGCATCTTTTTATCGCGGTATTCTACTTGCATTAAGATTCATATCGCAATATATTTTAAAATTATTTAATCACTTAAACTATTCCTTTCTAATAAATGAGTTTGCTTATGACATAGTGAAAAACTCAGGAGATTGAAATATTATAGCAGAAATTGAATAATTTTTTAATAAATCTTAATTTGTCTTTAATTTGCAATAGAAAAATTGTATCCAAAAGAAGCCTGACAGAATTTTTTTTTGCACATGTTGAAATTAGAGCCATATCGTTCGTATCGTAAGTTGCCTGTCAATATCAAAAAATTAATTGTCATCCAAAATACTACGGTTTCGGTAAATACGGTGAATCGTTTACCTCTTATCATCTTGTAGTCCTTTTGTCAGCTTAGAGTATATAGTAAGGGTCAAACCCTAATACACACACAAGATCTGCAAAATAAAAACTTACTAGCATAAAAACTGTAACAGCACAAACCATTTACCCCCTGCGAACGGACAGATGGACGAAAGATAGAGAGATTGACAGTTACGGGTAAAACAACATGCAACCTGACTTCGTCACAGTGGCAAAAAATACATAAAGTCAGTAACTAGGAAGTGATACAGCAATACAATAAAAAAAGGAAACATGTTGTAGTAACAATACTGAATCTCCTTACCAAATATATAGTGGTTGCTGATAATAATGAGGTGTTACAGAATTGATAGACTGAAGGTTGAGAGACAAACAAGGGTAAAAAAATATCCCTACTGCGGAGCATTGAAAGTAAGTTTGCTTTCCAATTGTATTTTTACTATTTACTCATTCATTGTTGAAATATTCATACAAAATCTTCATCATATTCCTTTTCTCCTTTTACCAGACATACTTAAAAAAAAATAAATTCAAAACACATATAACAAATAGTTCAAAAATCCCCAACCATTAAAAAACTTTTGTAAATTTGTAAATTTTCTAAGATTATAAAGGGGCATAACTTCTATAATTTTAATCAGTCAGACCTCATCATTGAACTTGTTTTAGGGTTTATTGAGTTAAAGTTGCTGTATAATAGTATATTGTACTGAAGTCTGAATGAAAAAAATAGCTTCTGGAAGCAGGGTTCAATTTTCACAAAAATGCCCTCATATCAATGTCAAGGGCAAAATGTCTACAACTATGGTACTGCAAGAAAGCTCTCATCACAAGGAAGTCACATACTAAAATCAAACATTATATCACTAAAGAATAGCTTCTAGAAGCAAGGTTAAAGTTTTTAAAATTGGCCCTCAGGGCAAAGTCAAGGTCAAAATGTCTAAAATGCGATAACGCCAGACAACTCTCATCATAACAAAGTCACATACCAAACAAGAATACGCTTACTTCTGGAAGCGAATTTTAAGTTTTCAAAAAATTCCCCTCAGGGCAAGGTCAAGGTCAAAATGTGTTACAATATGGTTCCGCCAGAATGCTATCATCATAACAAAATCACACACACACACACACACACACACACACACACACACACACACACACTATGAACTCTACCCACACACACACACCAAATATCACTCTATCACAAAAATGTCCACCTTCTTGAAGTAAGATTATATTTTTTAAAAATTCCCCCCAAAGCAAGGTCAAGATCAAAATGTCTAATAATATGGTGCCGCTACAATGCTTTCATCATATCAAAGTCACATACCAAATATGGACATCCTTCCACTTAATGTCTACCTTCTAGAAGCAAGGTTACAGTTTTTTTTTAATTACCCTAAGAGAAAGGTCAATGTCATTATGTCTACAAATATGTTACCTCTAGAAAGCTCTCATCATAAGGAAGTTACAAACCAAATATGAGCACCTGACCACTTAAAGCCTACCTTCTAGAGACAAGGATAAAAGTCTTTTTTTTTAAATTGCCCTATAGGCAAGGTCAAGGTCAATATGTCTACAAGTATGGTACCATAACAAAGCTATCTTCATAAGAAAGTCACATACCAAATATCAACATCATAGCTCTTCAGGTCTCCATTTCACAAGCAAGGTGAAAGTTTTTGCTGACGACGACGACGCCGACACGGGGAGTATGACAATAGCTGTCTGAACGTTGGCCCCGGCGAGTTGAAAAGTATGTTTATCAAGAAATTGTTGTAATTTTTCAGTGAAATATCAAGTAACCAAATGTAAAAGGATGATGCACCAGCTGTATTTCGTTACCATTTGAACATTGTACGGATCAAAATGACAAAAATTACAAAGAATTCCGAATGTTGTTTTGCACTATTGGAGTAGGAACACATGTATATGTTAACAACTTTATCTAGTTGCTAATATCTGTATCTATATGTCGTTGGTATCATTAAGGCCGACCATTAAAAACTGTTCGATTGCTGTTTATCAACCGATTCATTGAAAATCCTACGTATATCTGCTTAAAAAGTTACTACCTCTTTTTTCAGACATTTTTTCTGCTCAAATAAAGCACCTTTTATATTTTTAATCTTTTTTAGGAAAAAAATATTCACCTACCTACTTACAATATATATAGCTAGCAAAATGCAAAAGTTTGAGTAGATAAACAGCAAACCAACAATTTTTATGGATGTCTCGAGTGCTTACAGGGTGGAAGAACGGACACGCAACAGTGAAAGACGCACAAATGCCATGCATTACAATGTCCCTGCACTGTATTGTGGCAGAAGACGTTGGTCAAGATTAGATCTGTTGCCTTAGTTACTGGAGATGCTTTTATCATAAATTTATAAAATGGTTAAAACACCTAAGTACCCCACCAGTTCCTTTTGAAAAGAAATAAATATTTGAAAACCCCACCAGTTAGCACAGACACAATGGGGACGAATTTAATCAGATGACCGGCCCATCAGAAAATTAAAAGCGTTCGATCGGATCTGCATATATACATGTACGCACCAAGTTCAACTGCACGCTTTGTTATGTTAAGTTTCATATAAAAACACAATTATAGGGTGCCCTTGCATTCTAGTAAATACACTGAAGTCTTTTGTATCCCCATATAAGTAGTTAATATCCCATAGAATCGTAGGTTTTCAAAAACATGTTTTTGAAAACCTACGATTCTATGGGATATTAACTACTCTCCAGGAGCATATAACAAAAAATCATGTTTTCTATTTTTGTTTCTACAACGGTCAAAACTACCACTAGAATATAACAAGAAACGTACTGACACGTTTTGTCAAAACAGTCAAGTGTAAAGTAGGTTTTACTCACATTTTTTACGTTGCTTGCGGTTTAAGCATCTCATAAGTAAAACAAAAATCTTATAGGTTTTACTCTTTTTCCAACGCTCAAGACTCTTGTTTAACCTGTTTAAGACACTGCTTATAAACTCTATCTTTATTTTTATATAAGAAAGAAAAATAATAATCCAGTTATAAAAAATGTTTAGAGGAACACAGTTCTGTGATAAATATGAGTATTGTAACTTTTTACTAGATACTCCTATGAGAACTCCACAAAATGGACAAACACAAGACAATACGGACTACAAATTTAGTATAAACGATAGGGCTTCGTTTTATGACTGGTATAATGGGTATCTTTTAATTAAGTTTAAAGTAGATAAACTAGCTGACGGAGCAGCACCGGACAACGACACAGTATCTGTTATTTCAGATGTAACAAATTTTCTTAGTCAAATGACAGTCCACCAAAACGGAAAAACAGTTTACGACTGTAATAATTTATCTCTAGCAAATCACGTCAAATCATTGCTTACGTTTTCAGACGGATATGTGAGTAGTGTAGGCAAAAACAGCTTTATTTACCCTGATAATGTTGCAACCACTGCTGATAATACAGGATTTGCTGTGAGAACAACGTTAACTAATACAAGGAAAGAAGTAACGGCGGAAATACCATTAAATAGATGTTCTTTCTTTGCCTCGTTGGAACAAAATCTTTTACCCCCGGCACAGATGGGAATAACGATAAAAATAAACAAAGACAATTATGTATTATACAAGGCTGATGACGCTGATGATGGAAGAGTTGTAATTACACATTTTGAACTTTGGATTCCTAAAATAAAAATTAAATTCTGTTGGTTTAACGGGTGTGTTACAAAATTACATGAAACCAAGACGGTGGACATACTTAAGAGAATCCATTCACACTAATACCTCGAGTCAATCTGTTGAAATGTCGTTTCGTATTACAACAGGAATAAAACACCCGAAACACGTAATTGTGTTTTTACAAAGAAACGGGAAACATAATAATCAAGAACAAAATCCTTAACACAAGCAACGACTATGACACCGGGAATATGCTTACCCTTAGCAACTTCGGCTCCTTGTATGGATTAATCTATTTTGATTTAACTTACGTAGACGAATCGGTGAGTATGGAGAACACATCCCTAACTCTGCATTACAGACTGAACATTCCCCCAGCCGCTGCCTACCGAATCTTTGCCCATGTACTGAACGAAGAAGATATAATTTTAGACACGGTCGAAAACGACATAATAATTATCTAGACTTAATAAAAATGAGTACCGCAGGTAGTAAATACGTTAACTATAGTCTTGGTTTATCCGAAGGTCAGAGAAAGAATTTAGCTAAAGTATACAAAAACACGTCTTGTTTAACATTAAGACTAACAAACAACCAATTAACAGGGGATATGCCACTAGCGCTAACACAAACACTAATAAATAAAATACAGAAAGCAAAGGGTTCTGGTACTGGTATAGACCTAAAAATTAGCAAGACACAAATGTCGAAGCAGTCACAAAACGGAGGTTTTCTTGGAGCAAACTTGCACTTCCGGTCATAAAGACAGTGGCATCCAAACTTTTACCTACCCTTGGTATCGGAGCGGCCCCTACGACAGTTTAACAGCAGACGTACCACACAACAAAATAACCACACCTTTACACAAACCCTACGTTGACCACCTAACAAAAACACCGAAAGAGCACTTACAAACAGCACTCAAACACAAAACAGGAACTGGTCTTAAAATCACAAAAAGACAACAGACCGGTGGATTCCTTGGTATGTTAGCCAGTTTACCAGTGCCGTTACTAACCGGTTTATTTATTAGACAAATGACTACAGGTTGAACGCCCGGGCAAAGGACTACAAGTAGACAGCGTACGCAGACCCTACGTCATGCAAAAAAAAGTTGCCTACAGCAGACGCTTGATCCGCTAACCAACTTTGATATTTTAGACTGGGTTTATAAACTACGTATTACCTCTTTCAGAGGAGTCTACAGCAGGGACAATCTACCACTAAAACGAAACAAGAATGAGTGCGGCGTCCTTAATTTAGACGATACAAGTGGCGCCGGTACTCATTGGGTTTGTTGGGACTTCCGTGACAAAAGAAATTTTTACTTTGATAGTTATGGTCTTCCACCACCACAAGAATTTATTGACTATATAAAGTGTAAATACAGACGTAACACAGTTCAGTACCAACACAAACTAAGTGTTCTATGTGGCTACTTCTGTCTATTCTTTCTACGAGAAGCACAAGAGAAAGACACCTACGATATAATGTACAAAGACCTTAGTACCTGCGGCAGTGCGACGGATGCAATAAAAATGAAATACTATTAAAAGAGTACTTCAAAAAATGAGCTACCGCGTAAAAGAAAAAAAGTCACGGAGTCTCTTTCTCCAAGGGTCGTACAATTATCCAAAGGTAAGTTTATAGAATACAGCACGTGTGCCAGCTGCAAAATCACGAAAACCAAGTTCATACGCGCCGCGGCAGGTGGTAAACTTGACATACACAAGGCCATCAAACCTTGGCGGAATTACTCTCCCAGGAACGAATTACTGTGGGCCTTATAATTCACTAGACTTGTCGACCAAGAACAAATTAGACAAGGTTTGTAGGAGTCATGATCTTTGTTATGATGCGCAGATCGACAAACAAAAATGTGACAAGAAGATGATGTCTGACCAAACAAGTAAAACCATCATCAGTCGGTGAAGCTGTAAACAAAAAGATAGTTCAGGGTGTAATAGGAGTAAAAAGCAAACTGGGACTCGGTGTTAAAAAAAAAGGAGAAAATAAAGTGGACAGACAAACTAGCAGAAGAACTACATAAGCAAGCAAAAAGAAAGTTCCCTCTCAGACAAGTAAGAGTATCACATGTCGATGACACCTGGAGTGCAGATCTCGTAGACATGCAAGCTTATTCCAGAGATAACAAGGGGTACAGATACTTACTAAATGTGATTGACGTAGTCAGCAAATACGCTTGGAGCGTTCCACTAAAATCAAAGACAGGACAAGAAGTGGCTATCGGATTCGAGAGCATACTACATGTACTAAAAGAGGGAAGAACTCCTGAATTACTATGGGTCGATCAGGGATCAGAGTTTTACAACCAGAAGTTTAAGACACTCCTAGAAAACTACAAAATAA
>MJUU01010133.1:28374-58620 GCA_002080025.1 Modiolus philippinarum | reverse complement strand
CAAGAGACATACAGAATAGAAAAGATTATCAGACGGGATCACAAAAATAAAAGAGTATTTGTTAAATGGAAAAGTATTCAGACGACTTTAACTCCTGGATTCCGATGTCGGACTTGCAGTCTCTGAGATAGTCTACTGCACCCACACTCTAAGAGGACAGTACCTTTTTTTCTCTTGAATATCAAGTATTTCGTAAACTCCGTTTGGCAGTTTATAACTAAAACTTAATTTCGACTTCGATTACATTTAGTGAGGTCATTGGAGAAACTAGCCAAACGATTCCGGTTGGGGCTATAACTCCAAAGAATATTTCGTCGTTCTTTTCAAACGCATGACTCTTTTTATCTCAAATTGATTATGACCATTGATGGTTTTCCTGGTCTCTAGAATTTCAGTGCTAGTTATTGGTGTCGTCCCTTTTTTGTAACATGAGATGTACGAAGGAGTGCCTGCGGCAGTACCCGTGATACCCGCGACGCACAAACGGATAGTAAATGTGGGTGTACACTTATCCTTGAATTTTATCCACTGCTGAAACCCATCCCCGGGTGAGTGTAAGATCTTCCCGTTTATAACAAATGGTTTATCAATAGTCAAGTTGTTGTCTAGAAGCCCGATCGGTATCGGAGTTACACGAGGAGCAATAGGGTACGTAGACATACCGAATAGACCGCCCAGAGGGTAACTAAAAGTGTGTGGTGTTGTGTTAACCGGAGGACTTAGATATACATGTTCGTATTGTTCCTCCGGGGTTAGACTAAATTTTCTTACCCGATAACCTGTTTTTCCTCTTATACTAATCATCACATATTTAGCAATATAACCCAGGTGTAATTTAACTTCTTGAGCCCAATTAGAAAGACCAACGGAATACTCTTTTTTCCATTGTCCTGGCGCTGTAGGCCCACGAATTTCACTTCCAAAATCATTCCAAGTATGACACTCTATGAAACACGCTTTACCATTTAGTTCAATGTCGATATTGGCGATTATCTTTTTTTGATATAGACCTATAACGTCACGCTCGCTAATTATTCTATATTCAGTAGTTTCGTCGTTAGTACTATCCTGGCTATTACCGGTAAATCTTTGATCTGAGAAAACTAGTTCAGAACCGTAATCACGGATAGAATATTGAATATCTAACGCACAACTCTGTAGGAATCGGAACAACGAATTAGTGTTTTTCTGTAATTCGACCACCGCAATCCTACTCTTCTCGCTTAATTTCATAACTGATGGAAAGGATCCCTGGTAAATACCATGGTTAAAAAGAAGTGAACAAGTAGCGCTATTTCTTATTTTCTCGATATGAAAAAGTGTCATCTCGACCTTATTATCTGTACTTACTTTTGTGAAAGATATTTCCTTTGATGCGCCCAATTGATCTATTTTCAACATGATCTTAATTTGGTTAGTAGAAACGCGCTCTTCTGACGACTCAAATATTAGATGCGCACCAAACAAATAAAGAGTTTCACCGGCATCGCCGTCCGTTGGGTTTAGGGTTAGTTTCCAGTTGTCGAGATCCTCCTCTATATCACCGTTGATATAGGAATCGTCCGATAACCACTTGACTTTTTCATTCGAAGACCAATTATAATATCCGGGTTTCACTCTTGCAAGAAATGATGCAGCTTTCTTTTTCTCGTACTTCCTTTTTCCTGTTTTATTGAAAAATCTCCTTAATTCTCTCTTGCTATTCTGATTTTTAGTATCTATTTCACTTTTTGTATAACCCTCATAATCGGCTAGCTTGGCTTCTACCTCAGTCTTAGTATAAACAGGGTCTAGCTTAGCGTCTACCTCAGTCTTAGTGTAAACAGAGTCTACCTTGGCATCTACCTCAGTCTTAGTGTAAACAGGGTCTAGCTTGGCGTCTACCTCAGTCTTAGTATAAACAGCACTTATTTTTTTCTCAAGTTGTGATAGGTGAATTGGTCTTAGAAACTGGCTGTGCAAGTCTTTTCTTAGTTCTCGTTCACTTGCAGCAACAAAATCGTTACTAGCAAACTCCGCTCTAAAGTTCCGTTTCTGTGTGTCTATTTTTTGCTGCAGCGATTTTTTGTTTACCGCACAGGTTGGGTCATCTAAGTCGGTCTCGAGTCCCCTAATATACTTCTTATTCATGTCCAGGTCTTTATGCGCTACCGCAGGAAAGAAAGTATCGCTTATTTGCTTTATTGTTGCTACGTGGTTGTTGCCGGAACCGGGTGAAAGACCTGTGATTTTATATCCACCCATGTCTAAGTCTTGTCCTTTACGGAAATATTTGTCTAACAGAGCCTTGCTCGCATACTTACTTAGCACTACATCAAAATTAGTCTCCGTTGATGCACCTCCTGACACCTTCTCAGGCATTTCATTAAATATACCCATGTTTACTTTTATATTAGGAAGATAAAAATGTTAAACGAATTAAAGGATTAAGCTCAAAAGAAGTCAAAAGCAGAGAAAGTGGTACAGAAGTACAACAAAAAGAAGGAAGAAGAAAGAATAAGAAAAAGTGTACGGTCGGATAAACTCGAGGAATTCTTTGAACCAGTGACTAAAGCAGTAGCTGCAATACCAGCGCCTAAGGCGGTGCCTGCACCTGCGGCGGTTGGTCAACTAATTCCTATAGAACAACCTGCAGTTCCCGTTCCTAATATTATGGATACTCCGAGTTCCTATCGTTGTTTATGTTTGTCTTTTGTATTTTTATTGTGGGTTTTTTCTTGTGCAATTCCTATTTACTTTCTGGCATGTGGCTATGTTTTTCGGCCATTGTAGGTGTTTCCTGTTATCTTTTTTATTCCGGTACCACCTGCACTGCCGCAGGCACTACAAGGACCACCAGTACAGGAGCCGCAGGTAATAATACAAGAACCAGATGAACCAGATGAAACGCCAGGACCGTCGATAGTTGAAATGCAACCAGGTGGTGTAAATATATTTGATCACTATGATGCCGAAAAGCAACTAGAAAACACCAACCTAACTACCAAAGAAAAGATCAGTAAGACAAAGGGTATGAATGTATTCCTGGGAAGAGCAAAGAAAAACTCGGAAGATTCACAACAAGTAGAAGCTCAGCAGGCTAAAAATAAAGATTATCTCAAGAAATTAAAGAAACAAATCGGAAAAGCTTTGGCGACTAAAGTGTCATATAAATTAGACAGTAACGGCTTCTTTTCTAATTTACTGTTGGACTTAGAACAGCTTCTCGAATATAAAAGGTTGTACGGACTAGACAAAAAAGGACAACAGGTAATTGATACATCAGTCGATGATGACTTCATTCACTTAGTAACAAAGAGGTACAATCCCAAAAAAAGCGTATTCTGATTCTGCAAAGCGTATGTTCAAAAAACTAGTTACGCTGTCGCAACATCCTTTAGTAAAGTCGAGTGGCAAATATAAAAACATTTTGTGTTATGACTCTGTAAGTCTAGTAGATCGACTATAGCTTCTTATTGCTGGTATCGAGGCCGGTAACAACAACGACGAGATAATAAACGAGGGTATATGCATTCTAGAAACTCTTCTGTCAAATAAAGATATAACGGAAGAACAGCACGAAGGAATTTATAGAAAATATTTCGAGTAATAAAAAATGGAACAAATGATAACACTTTCTAGTTATGCCGGTAAAGGAACCCCTTCTAATTTTGTGACCAAGTTCGAACAACCCTTGGTACTAGATAAAAACAAACAGTATGTATTCGGTTTGTCCCAGATAAATACTATGACTTACAGTTGGTATAATATTTCTGAGTTCTATGGTAACAAGAAAATAAAGTATAGTCTTAATTCTGCCGAAGGCACTGGGAAAACATTCAAGGAATTAACATTTGCTAACGGTAACTACAGCTACGGGGACATGTCCAAGTATATAGCAGAATTTCTATCGGTAAACGACGGAGTTGAAGACAGTCCAATTAGGCTGGAGTTTGATCTAACGAGCTTTAAGGTGCTTATTACACTAAAGGAAGGTGCGATGCTAGACTTAAGTGAAGGTAACTTTGCTGATTTAATCGGGTTCGACAAGAAAATAGTAAAGGAGACGGAATACGGTAGTAGGCTACCTAATATCACTAACAGTATAAGTTAGTATTTATGTTCATTGTGATTTAATCACTAGTTCCGTTGTAGACGGTAAGTCGGGTGACGTAATTTATGTCTTTAGTACTGGAAATCTAACTCGTGGTTATCCGTTCGAGAGAACACCATATTATATAGGACATTCGAGAGTAAACAAGACAAGGATTGACTCGATTCATGTTTGGATAACAGACGTAAACGGCAGAAATATAAATCTAAACGGCGTTGACACCAGTTTTACTTTTATTCTGAGAGAAATATAAACGGTAAAGAAAAAATGAGAAAAGTATATAGTAAGGAGTTAGGAACATACATTTTTGTTGACCCGGTAACGAGGGAACAAATAGGTGGTGGTCTATTCGACAGCATATTTGGCACCGCTGCAAAACAACTGGCAAAAGAGACGATAAAGAAATCTGCTGTTGCAGCATTAGACACTGGGAGAAAAAAAACTTGGTGAAAAGGTGGGAGAGTATGTAGCAGATAAAATAATGCCTACGGCAGCACCAGGCGTAAAACCAGGCGTAACACCGACCGCAGATGTACCAGCAACACCAGCAAAACCAGGTGCATTGATTAAAGAAATAAAAAAGTACAACAACGACAACGCCGCATAAAAAAGTGGTCAACTGTTAGGTAAGGGTATTAAAGCAAGAATAAATCGGTTATTGTAGATAAAAATCATACTATAAAAATGGGAAGAAGAAAACTATATGAGACAGATGTTGAAAAAAACAAGACCACAATGAAAATCAAAAGAAATATTATGCTACACACAAATTTTATTGTGAGGTGTGTAACAAACACCTTTGTGTTTCAGCCAAAAAATATCATATTAACTCTGCGGCCCATCGTAAGAGAACCACAGAATAAAAAGTTATATTATAGGATAAAAATCATTCAAAAAGATATTAGTCATTCAAATATGAATTACAAAGAAAAGGATGGTATAAAAACGTATACTATTAGTCGTCCTCAAGAAGAATTAACCAGCGATGAGGTAGAGGTGATATCAGAGTTAATAAAAGAAAGACTGGATCACGCTGTTTCAGAAGGGTTTACTGATAGCGCTAGTAAAATTTGTCTATACTGGTAGTACACCAAGTTACAAATATAATACCACCAAGAGTATGAACTCGTTTGTTATAAGAGAGTTTACTGACTTCGTATCGCTTTATCAACAATATGTAGATTTATCACTACCTCCGAATGAGGAAAATATATACGAAATCATAGGAATTAAAATAAATGTAGTTTCTCCACCCGGTGGTGGTTGCTGGAACCGTGAATACTTTGAGAAGATAACAGATGGGGTTAAAAGAAAACGCCCATTATCAACTAATAATAACTGTTTCTTTGGGTGCTTAAAGCCACTAAAACCAGATTTTAATCCTACAATCATTGTCTGTGATGAGATACGAAGATGTTATGGTTTAGCTCCTAAAACACCCGTGCCGTTACCGGTAGCATGGGACATAATACAAAAATATCAGATACCTGTTGGTTTATTTTGTGAAGAAACAAAAGAGCATTACGGTAACGAACATTTAACCACCATAGAACTAGCTAAGGGACATTACAGCCTTATTATCTGACAAGAAAAGAAGAAGTGTTCGTCTTGTGGCGATACGTAGTTTGGCGATAATCATAATTGCTTGATTGTTTGTTCTCGTTGTGTTAAGCGATATAAGAAAAGTCATAGCAACGATAACGTATCTGCTTATTATCAGGCAAAAATAAAGAAAAATGGTTGATATTTGATCCGAAAAACAAAGAGTAAAGAGTTAAACCCCTAACATAATTCACTATGATATAGAGACTTACACAAAAATTGTTGACGGTTATAAGGTTCATACACCATATATCCTAGGATTTGTCGAGAAAGACGGAGGTTTTTGTTACTACGCTGGTGATGATTGCATCGATAATTTTGCACGATATTTGTTGAGCAAAAATGTCGCAGGCACCGTCGTAGCGCCTAAGGCGGAAAACAAGGATTTTATTGTCAACGCTTATAACGGGAGTAACTTTGATCATTACTTCTTGGCTAAGAGCATGAATAAACTAGAGTTAGCTCCGGAAAAAATAATCATAAACAACGGAAGTATAATCGGGTTACAAAAAGATAGAATACGATGTTTTGATTTGATGAAACACATAGGCGGTTCTTTGAAACAAGCATTAATAGATTTCAATTGCAACGTACACAAGGGAGAATTTGATCATTCTAAAGCTTGTAGGTGGGAAGACATGTCTGATCAGCTAAGAAATGAGTGTCTTATTTATTTACAGTCTGATGTACTTGGACTACAAGAGTTGTTCAACAAGTTAAACAACCAATGCTATAAGGACTTTGGCAGGGACATAATAAACTTTATCTCTACTAGTTCACTAGGATTTGACATCTGGAAAGATCACATACCTAAAGGAGTTCTTGTTGACTTATCTGATTCAACAGAGGTAGAAAAAAATATAAGAAAAAGTATTTATGGCGGAAGATGCTACAAGAGCAAGACTGAATTTGTCTCTAATCAATGGCCAGCCTCAGAGTATGATGAAGTAACTGATTTCTTGTTAAATGTAGATGTTGTATCTCTTTATCCTACTAGTATGTTACATGAATTTCCGGTGGGACGAAGAAAACACACGACAGAAGGCATAAAGGGTGTAATGGGTATCTAACAAGTCAAGTACGTAACAAACAAGAAACTGCTTCACCCTGTAGTAGCAAGAAAAGATGAAAAAGGAGCAACTAAATGGGACTTACAAGACTCAGAGGGATGGTATACTTCAGTGGATATAGAACAAATGATTAAATATGACTACAAGGTAGAAATCCTAGAGGGATACTACTGGGAAGAAACTAGTAAGGTGTTTTATGATTATATACAAAAATTCTTCAAGCTCAAGAAAACAAGTCAAAAAGGAAGCGTTCAATACACCCTGGCGAAGTTACTAATGAATGGTCTCTATGGTAAAATGATCCAAAGACCAATATTTAATCACACCCAGACAATAAAGGATAATAATGAATACTGGAAGTTTCATCATAAATATATAATCACGGGCCTGGAACTAATTTCATCTACTTGGTATGTGTCAGGTTACTTAAGATCCGAGATTGACTCGGTTGATAAGATCAGTAAGCCTTCACATTTTGGTGCTTTTGTTCTGGCTTATAGCCAAAAGATTATGTATGATCATATGATGAGGTTAAACCCGGAGAATAAAGTAGAGTTAGACTTTTATTATACTGACACTGATAGTCTTCATGTGCCCGGTGAGCAAGCAAAACTAATACCTAATTATAATGGTAATAACTTAGGTAATTAAGCTAATGACTATAAGAAAAACGCCAAGATAAATAAGGCGGTTTATATTGCACCTAAGTTATATATGACTATAACGATAGATACATACAATGTAATTAGTGTTAAGACAAAGGGAAAAGGACTAAATAAAACTAAGTTAACTCAAGAAGATTTTAACAAGATGTTGAAGGGCGAAGAAGTAAAGAACACAAGAGAATTTAGCATGAAGAAAGCACATCTAAATAGGACATCTAAAGAAAAAAGTATTGAACATTTCAGTATTCTTCACTTCACAAACTTTGAGAGATGTGCAAATAAAAACGAATACAAGGGAAGAATTTTCTTGGATAAGAATAAATCTGTCCCTATAGGAAGCTGCCGTCTACCGCAGTCCACATAAATTCATGACGTATGAGGTTTATGTGCTTTGTCTAGCAGGCGGTAGACAGTCCACATAAATTCATGACGTATGAGGTTGATGTGCTTTGTCTAGCAGGCGGTAGACAGTCCACATAAATACATGACGTATATACAAAGTCTAATAAATCCATAATATATACGGTAACTTTGTCATACAACAATTAACAAAGCAGAAAAATAATAAATCCATAAAAGAACACGCACAAATTCCTCCACAAGTTAACTCCGAGAAAAGTTTAATCCAGCATGGCTTTATATCCTGATTTATAATATCACTGTTCGTATTGTAACTATCCATGATGAATGTTGTACTATGAATGGAAAATTACTCGATAACTTGACAACAGCTTGACGTCGTATTGATTTTATCTCATTGTGAAAATTCTCACTGAGGTGTATCGATTACCTAAATAGATTGTATTTCCAGATCAAAACAATGAAATATTTTCTTGTCTGGTAAGTTAAGATATAGAAAAGAATTTTTTTTTTTAGTAGTTTCAATTAGCGTATTTTTTAGATCTGAAGTTCTGAAGATATAAGATCTCTCTCCTTTTTACTCGGAAAATTATACACTACGTAGAAATTACAATTCAGACGACAGTCTTTAGGTATCCGAAAATAGGACTGACTCAAATAAATTACGCTCATTTTCTTGTGCCTTCCGCCTATAAAGTATTTCACAATAGAAGATTGATCTTGTTGTGAACAAATATAGTCGTCAAAAATTACGATTTTTTGTTTGTCACCGGCACTGCCGTCAGATACTTCGTCGGTCGATGTCTTCAACTTTATCAATAGATAGTTGTAATAAATCTTCCAGAGACACACCTAGTTTTTCCGCTATTTCCTCGAATCTTCGAATTAGTTCCTTGTAATAATGCTGCTCCAAATTTTTTGCATAAAAATAATTTTGTCGTAATACAATAAGGGTTTAAATAAAAGGTGCATTAGCTCCTCGGCCACACGATGAGTAAACGGAAGTAATCACTCGGCATATTTTTTGCTCCTTGTATTGTTCTAAAATTGTTCGTATTAGACTTTTCTGAAAAATATACGGGAATTGTTGTCATTTTTTATAACCCGAATATTTATTCGATAAAAAACCATGAGTGTATTTCAGGAAGGAGGCTTGCATATGCTTGCATATGATTTGACCAATCTAAAAAAAATAAAAACAAAGGTGTATGGTTTTTACGAAATACTTGGTATTCAAGGGGAAATAGTATATTTATATTATCCTTTTAGCAATATATTCGTTATAGAGAGAGTAACTGGTCACGACCTGTCAGACTTACTAGAAACATATAGGAATCAAAGGTATAGAACCAGAGATACACGTCAGTGTTATGTATAACCCGTGTTATGTACCAAGTCCTTATTTACTTTAACCTATAAGATTTTTTGTTTTACTTATGAGATGCTTAAACCGCAAGCAACGTAAAAAATGTGAGTAAAACCTACTTTACACTTGACTGTTTTGACAAAACGTGTAAGTACGTTTCTTGTTATATTCTAGTGGTAGTTTTGACCGTTGTAGAAACAAAAATAGAAAACATGATTTTTGTTATATGCTCCTGGAGAGTAGTTAATATCCCATAGAATCGTAGGTTTTCAAGAACATGTTTTTGAAAACCTACGATTCTATGGGATATTAACTACTCATATATCTTACTCAAATGTAGGAAATAAATTCTTACCATGAGCAGAAATAAAAAAAATGACGGCAATATTAGTCTCCCTAAAATATTTCCTATCATCGTTGGGTAAACCTTTGACCCACAAAGGAAATTGTTTCACATAAAATTCATTTCTAAAAAGATATTAAAGCAACATTTTATAAAGGTTGTTGTATAATCAGTAGAAGAATTCAGAGCAAATGTGAACAAACACTTAAAAATATAATTACCTCCCTTAATTATTCTGGTTTATAAATGAAAGTTTTCATCCTTTCTTAGACACAAGAAAATCTTGATAATTTAATGGATAATCCTAAATTTAATCAAACATAAATTATGATAATTTTTGGGAGATTTTATTTTTGGGTTAAGAAATTAAATAATATAAAAACCTTTTTGTTCAATAATAAATGTTATTATAAAGATTTCACACCTCCACCATCTTCAAGGAGCTAAAATCATACATAAGTAATGATGAATGAATGACAAATAATCAATTATGATGAAATAAATCACCAAACATTTTCACAGTAACACCACAGGACTCTCATCATGCAAGTCTCTAAATAACTAAATACCGAAGTTACTGTGAATTTATTTTCTGCATTTGCGCATTTCGACAACTTATGTCTCTTCAGTGCAGATAAAATCTAAACGTTGGAAGACCATTTACTCAAAGATGTTTAAAAACTGATAGAGATAAAATAACCAATATGACCTAATTGTAAAGCCAAAGTCATCTAAGGACAGAGCTTTGCATGAGGGAGATACTCCTTAGTTTTCAACAAAATTTACAAAAATTTAGATATTGTAAGGTTCCAATAAGAGTCGGCTTTCGGGTCAGCACCGAAGTACTGACTACTGGGCTAGTGAATACCCTCGGGGACTAACAGTCCACCAGCAGAGGCATCGACCCAGTGGTAACAAATAACTAAATACCGAAGTTACTGTGAATTTATTTTCTGCATATGCGCATTTCGACAACTTATGTCTCTTCAGTGCAGATAAAATCTAAACGTTGGAAGACCATTTACTCAAAGATGTTTAAAAACTGATAGAGATAAAATAACCAAAGGATATCAGGAAAATTCAATAATAAATTCGATCTGATTCATGTATCAACCCTGTACATGTGGTATTCATATCATGTAACGGAGATATTGTAAAATATTGTCAGCTACAATGGTTCAAATTGGCAAAGAAACCCTGATATATATGCATTTTCCAAAGAGTTCTCCTTTCCCCAAAAAATTTGAGCAGGGATTCCCTTATAATCTACTTTATATTTATTTTTTATCTCAGTTTTCTTGTTTGGTCTCCATGGCAACCGAATGCCCCACTGTCCATTACAGACGTCAATTCAGAAAACAACTTGGGCAGGGGTTCCCCTTATAAATCAGGTAATAGAAAATGCTGAAATCAAAACATTTTCAGTCCCCCTTTCAAACAATAATCAGCAAGGTATGAATGCTTGCCTGGTTAATTCCCAAATATAAACATGTGCTTTTGGTCTGTATAACCTGCTTTTAATTTAAAATGTAATAAAAAGGCAATTCTTTGTAAAGTTTCACTCCGATATTGCTCAGATTTTAAATTGGTCTACTTTCAAATTGTATTAACCTGCTGCTATTTTTTTCAAATACTCCAAAAATTAAAATCTGTATCACAGTAATAAGTTGAAATACATACGACAGTCTGCCACGTCGATCCTTCAACCAACCATAAGCCAATTATTGCAAAAGGGCTAATAAGGGCATCATTTTGTCCAAGTTTTGTTCAAATTGGCGTAGTAGTTTCAGAGTATAACATCTTTGAATGTGTTATTCTATAGGGTACAATGTTAGACTAAGTTACTCGCTGGCGGCGATCTTGGATGAAGTACTGACTTGCAAAATATATTTCTTAAAGGGCACCAACCAAGGACTATTGTGACCTAGTTTGCATAAAATTGCCATTGTTGTTTCAGAGGAGATCTTTAAATGCTTTCCTATAGGGTCAAATGATAAACTCAGTTCTACGCTGGCGGCCATCTGGGAAGAGGTCAGAAACCTAAACGTGTTAAAAAAATGTAGTCCTTGACATCCTGAATACTTTTGCAATTTAAACTTGACCTCTATCTCAAAGTGTTTTTGAAATACAAGACAAAAAGTATAAAATCACCAAAAAATTGACCAATGAAGTCCAAATTACTCCTACATGTATATGAGTACTTGGATTTTCTTCAAAGTTTCCATGTTGGTAGATCTTGACATGCTGTACATTTTTGCAATTTTAATTTAACCTTTATTTTTAAACAAAAATTGAAAAAGAAGAAAGTTTTGAAAATTTTACTGACAAAAAGGCAATCACTCTAACATGGGTCATCAGTGGGTAGATCTAGTCCTGCTGATCATTTTTCTCCATTTCAGAATTTTTATATCTGTAACCGTCTTCGAGTTGTTTCCCAAAAACTGCAATTTATACCTGTTCTATGTTTAGTAACGGTCGCCATGTTGTTTGACCTAGAACATAGAAAATAACAAAGTTAAAACTAGATACCCTAGTTATGATTCACTTGAAGTTTGGTCTCATTTGGCATAGTAGTTTCAGAGAGAAGGTTTTTGAAAGTGAGCTAACCACGGACGGACGATGGACGCCCGACGGCAAGTGATGGCAAAAGCTCACCCTGGCGTAGCCAGGTGAGCTAAAAATGACTTTTTAAAAATTTTATTCCCATCATAAACAATGAAAAATTATGGAATAAATGCAAATGAGGGAAAGTCTGTACAAATAAATGGTAAAACGTAGCAATAAAACAACGCTTTTATTGTTGTTCTTCATCTTGAAGTCACCATGAGACCTTACTACCCATATCCTTTTGAAGGAGTTGTATATGTTGTCATATACAAATTTAATTAATTGGAACATCAATAAGGTTTGAAAGTAAGATTTTTAGGCTGCAGTTTAAACTCAATCTTAAAAATGACCAAAAAGCCATTCCCTTTTCAAAAATATTCTTTCAATTCAGATATGTATATTGTGATGTACAAATTTAATAAATGTTAGCACAAAATATGTCTGAACAGGAAGACTTTAAGGGGATACAGTACCAAGGGCAGATAATAACGTCGCCGAATGTGGCATGTTGTTTTCGACACGTCACGAATTAGAGCACGACGTCATAATACCAGACTACGCGAATTGCGGACAGAAGCTATGATAAAATCGATGTTGTTGTGAAACTGTCATAACGCAATTGGGGGCCGTTGGTAGCTAAAGATCCGATATTATTTTCAAATTGAAACCTGATAGCAAAGGCTTCCTATCGGCATCGTTTGCAATAGAATCTTTTTTTTTCCAACAACGATTTGATTTCGTTACAAAAGATTCACACTTGTTACAAGTAAACAAACACAAAAATCCGTGAAAATACTATTAAGTAAGAAATTTCAAGAGTCATTAAAATCTCGCAACTTTTCCAGTTACTTATTTTTTATTTTTATTGAATCAGCTTCCCGTGGAATTTCTATAACCTATGTACAATTTACTCCCGTGAAAATGCCGTTAAGTAGTTTCTGAAAATTGTTCTTGTTTATTTATGAAAAACTTCAAAAGTCATGGAATGTCACAGAATATGAGTAGCATTTAAAAAAAACAAAACAAAAACAAAAACAAAACAAAAGAAAAAAAAAAAAACAAAAACAAACAAAAACAAAAAACAAACAAACAAACAAACAAACAAGCAAACCAGAACAAAACAAAACAAAAAATCGAGGCAACTTCACAAATACAAAACAAATAAACAACTGAATGTTTGAATGAATAAGAACACCACAAAATTAAAAACTTGAGATCTGGCGTTATTGTTATCGCATATGCTTAAAAATATCGAGGTTGTTAGTTCGAATCTAGCATGCGACAGCTAAAAAATAATCCGTAAAATTTATGTGTCTTATGTGTCTCTTCCATATTTTTGCTGGTAAAAATGAAGGAATTGCCACGAGGGAGTCAGGTGGCGCATTTTCATGGCAATTTCAGGGCAATTTCACGGCATTTTACGATTTAAATTTTCACGGGGTGCTGTGAAAATTCAATTAAAAGGTCCGTGAAAACGGTTTTTACATATCACAATATAATTACCAGACAAATTATGTACATTTGTACGTAATATTATTATACAATATATCATCAATAAATATATAGGCAAGAGTATGGTATTCACACTACACATGCATGATAATTATCCTATGAAACGCATTTAACTTTAAATGAGGGTCGGTATAATCTTTTTCGGGACATGGTGAGAGGTCATTTATATCACCGAGAAATAGGGAAAAACACTTATCAGGAACGGATTGCGGTCAATTTCATTTTTCGGGATGACTAAGGGAATCGTTCATTTTTTTTCTCGGAAAATCGTGATCAAAACCCATCCTACCCACCCCTTTAAATTGAACCAACACCACATACAACGAATTCTGATTTATTATTTTTTTCGTTAAAGATGGGTAGCTGAAACCAGGGACTCAATCGACGTATACAGATCTATAAACTTGAAAAGCGGCACTTGGGAAATAGTCACTAGAAGGGTCTAGTATGTGGTTGACTGATCTTGGTGAATATATTTAGACGGAAGTAATCATTAATCACAGGATTAATTCTCTGTTCAGTTTGATGTCTTTTATTTCCTGTTTAACTGCTTAATGGTATTCAACTGTGTTCCATTTTTCGCAACCCTTACATGCGGGAAAATACAGATTGACGACGTTCAAGTTCCCGAGCGAAATATAATGTAATGTCATTTCGCGCCAAAACCGACAATACTCACTGGTATGACAGTTTTCTCTCTGTAGCTTTAAAATAAGCATATGGACCCCCATTTTTCAAAGAGTGATGTTTCACGGAGATCTCTGCGACTTTTGAACAAAAAATCAGTTCACAAATTTTTTCAATGTGAAATTTTACCTACTAGAAACGGACGTTTATTCAATAAATATTTACATAAATGTCAATTTCGAACCACAAATAATAAATTTTGTATTAAAATTTTTACTTAATTTTTTTTAGAATTATCTCACGAAACTTTAGCAAAAATCCTGAAGAAATTAGTTTAATTAATTTTAAAGTTATAACATTTTAAAAATTACTGTAAAAATCAATTTTTAACGTAACATTTTTGAAAATGGGCGATTTTGAATCGCAATTATCTCTAAAACGAAATCATGAAGGTATACTTTTCTTTGCAGATTTGGAAAGAGCATCTTCAAATTGACTTTATTTCAAAATTTCACGAAAAAATTATTCAGGATCTTTACTGTATCGTATCCCCTTAAGGGTGCGGTTTTCAATGAATCCTCACAAAAGGGCAACCCAATTTAGTTTTTGAACAGTTTACATAATTATTTATTTAATAAGGAGTCTCATATGTTGCAACATATAAATCATTTGAAGTTTTATTTGCATAAATAGTATGATGTTTAGTCTGCGGTTTGCACTAAGTCTTTACTTGTATGAAGGAGTTGGTTAATAAGTACTGTGAAAAAAAACTTATCAAAACTCTGTTGTAAATTACTTTAAGAGTGTAACAAATTCTATTGAAGTTCAAGATAAACTACAATCAAATCAAAGACCAGTTTCATCCATCATTAGTTATGATTTTTCTAGTCTTATACAACCCTTCCACATCATTTGATTAAATCCAAACTGGGACAACTTATTAAATAGTCCTTTAAATTTCCCTGTCTTCAGTTCATTTGTTCTAATAAAAAGCAAGGGTTCTTCTCTAATATTTCCTTCAATAATCATTGTTCCTGGACATGTGATGATACAATATTTAACGAAAGGATATGGAGTACATGAACATGAGACCATAACACATATGTTAACTCCAACTGCAATAATTTTAATGAGCTGTATGGCCATTTCGGAAATTTATTCCTCACCAGCAGCACTAGAACCCAAACAAAGGAAATCCATAATTTGGAAAAAATGTTAAAATGCATGAAACCAAACGAAATCCGAATAATCTGTAATATCAAATATAGCTAAGGATATTACTACGATGGTGGGAGTTAATCCTTCGTTTTTAAAATTTTCATAAATTTAGATAATAGTAATTGAACAAAGTGTACACATGAGATATTATCTCATGTACAAGTTCACCATATCTAAGAAAAATAAAGAGCATAAATCTCTACCACGGGGAATTGTTTTACCAACTCCACACTGCAATAAAAGACAAACTCCCGTATTAAATATTTAACGAATGGATATGGAGTAAATGAATGATTGTAATGTATGATTAATGCACTCAATCTTTTGCTGGTCAACATTTTTGTTCGTTTTGGCAACACTATTTATCAACAGGTCATAAGTATCCCCACTGGTACAAATTGTGCACCTCGAATTGCAGATCTTTTTTTTTTGTTCTGTAACGAACAAGACTTCGTGAAAAAAACTTCAAAACAGAACCATTCAAAACAGTGATAAAATTTTATTTCTATTTTCAATGATAACAGCAGGTACATTGTATATTGACGCTATCTTTACTATTGACAATCCCCAGTTATTATCATTTGCCCAAAAGAACTGCAATTAAATAAAGCTAACAATGATTCAAAATACTGCCTTTTTCTGGATCCAACTATCATTATTGCCTCTGGTAACATAAAAACTAAAATTTATGATGAAAGGGATGATTTTGATTTCACCATTACTAATTTCCCTTTTCTTGATGGCGACATTCAGTTAGCTCCATCCTATGGAGTGTATATTTCTCGACTGGAAAGATTCTCACGAGTTTGTTCTACTCTAAACGATTTTATAAACGTGACCTTACTATCACAGCCAAACCTTTACAACAGGGTTAAATATTTCATAAATTGTTGAATACATTTAAAAAGTTTTATAATAGATATGCATATTTGATATCTAAATATGGCGTTACTCGAAAACAGCTTAATACTAAGGGCATTTCAAATCCTCGTGTTTACGGTTATGTTATCAAAAATGCCAGAAACTGATAAAAAAAATCCAGAGAAACTGGGACGTAGCTTACTTTTAACAATCATTAATTAAACTGGTAAAACACTGTCGAACTACGAAAAAAAATTAAGAAAAGTCTGCTCTAGTACGATAAATATAGAAGGGGTCTCATGGGGCGTGGCATTCTCCAAACTGTTTGTCTACAATAGTTCTCCGTAAGGCTTTCCGTATCATAACCTGACTATCCTGCATAAAAAGGGCATTTCCCTAACCATCACCTAGGGATGCTTCTGGTAGCTATGTAGACAGAGCCCCTGAAAACCCGGAATTCATTTTTTTGAAAATCTAACTGCATCATATTCTTTCCAGTGGGTGTTATATGTTCCCATATACAAAGTCAATAAGTTCCAGCAAAAATTGAATTTGAAAAGTAAAACTTCTGATCTTCGGTTTAAAATCAATCTTAAAAAATGACTGAAACAATTAAGTTTTTTTGAAATATCCTTTCACAGGAGTTTTGATTGTTGTGGTATACAAAGTTAATAAATTTTACAATAGATGAGGCTAGGAGCCATCTTGAACTTACTATGAAGTAGGAGCAAAGCAATGTTGAAATGCTCATGGTGACTTCAAGATGAAGCATAACAATAAAAGCGTTGTTCCATTGCTTGGTTTTACCATGTATTTACATTTACTCCATATCTTTGATTATTAATTGAAAAGTTAGGCTTTTAACCTTGGGTATTAACTCAATCTGATCATAAATTTAAACAAGCTAGCTAACTGAGTTTTGAAAATTTTACTTCATCGTATCCTATTGAAAGAATTTTGTATGTTGCAATATACAAATTAAATGAGTTTTAGCATAACTAATGTTTAAACAGTTAATGGGGAAAATTACAATATTTCCGAACAGATTTGTAAAGAGCCGATGTCCGTAAGACAAAGACAAATCAGGTGGAAACCACCGGAAAAAATTGTCCGTGTTGAAACTGTATGGTGGAAAATGTCCAAAACGATTCAGTATTTTGAAATACTATTCATATTGTTAAGTGGGAGTTTTACATGCTGCTTGTGATGAATTTTAGCATAACAACGGCAGTAGAATACCGAAGGAACAAAGCAAAAGATTACATAAATCAAAGTCCAGAGACAAGGCAAAAGCAAGAACACCAGAAGACGAAAACCAAAAACACTACATGAACACAGAACACACGAACATTACATATACAACACAAAACACTAAACCAATAACAGTGTGAACTCTCAAAAAACAGAGTGGCATTAGGTGCTCCGGAAGGGTAAGCATGTCCTGCTCTGTATACAGCACCCGTCACACTGTCAGTGGGTCAATCCAGGGTAAAGTCAAAACAGGTAATGTCAAATCCGGGAAGACGTGAATCTAGCTGAAAATGTCAGTTTTCATTTGTGACACTGACATTTCATATCTTAGCTACCACAATAGAGATTCGACAACTCTCTGCAATAAAAACTGTTTAATTTTAGTTTAAATGAAAAGTTTTCTCTGAATTAGAAGACTTCAATAAAACAAGACAAACATTATGTATTTAAATCTCCTCTTTTCACCTGAAATAATTCAGAATAGGCTTTTTATCGTTTATTTTGTTTCGAGCTGTTTAAGAAAAACCGTGATTTTTCACTTTTTCTTGATATTGATTAACCCTCCATTCGCCACCTACTAGGAAATCGAAAGATAATTCAGTAACTGATTTTTCTACCAAGTTTCATGAGTATTTATTCATCTTTTTTTTGAAGCGATTAATTTTTGAAATCTGGAGTTTTGCAAAAACTGCACAAGTACATTGATTTTTATATCTAGAGTTGTCGCGCATTGGCCGACGCAGATAGATTGGAACTTTCTTTACTGATATTGCTACATATCTATCTATGATGTTGTGGTGACGGCCATAGAATTTCTGAAGGGACGAAAGTAACAACGGCTGAACATATCCCTGACTCAGCAGTTTTTGTGACAGTGTTTTTGCTCTTTCCACAAAGTCAATGTATATACTGCACGCTCTACAGTAACGAATTAATTGTGAAATATATACTCCGTATGCTGGGGATGTAAGTAAAGTATATTGCTGCAGAGAAAGGGAAAGTTCACAATTGGAAAATCAAACTCATCACGTTTGTCATATAATCTAGATTTCAGACGTCCATGTTCGTCAATGTATAACAAAAGGCCAAGGTATGAAGCAGATTTGAATGTATCGGTTGTCTCTTTAATTTCAAGTTCACTGGGGTAGATGCGATGTAAATATTCTTTAAATCTTGGGTTATTAAAAGAAAGTACATCGTCTTTATATCTGTTGCTGAAATTAAAAGTCTGGGCTAGTTGCTTTTGTTTCTGTTGTATTAGCCTTTTAAATACTTTGCTTCATACGAAAAAAGGAAAAGGTCAGCTTAAAGTGGCGCACAATTTGTTCCCATAGGAATCCCTATTGTATGTTGAAAAATGCGGCCTCCACATTCAACAAAAATGTTATCGATAAAAAATTCAAGCATCTTAATCAAGTCATTTTCACTGTATTTGTGGTTTGACTCAGTGTGGTTTTCAACAAAATATGTTTTATCTTTTCCTATTACCAGATAGGAATACCTGCGTTCTCCGTTTTTGGTACAGAAACATTGATGTAGCAGATCGGAAATTACTGTTTTAAGTTTATTATGGGGAAAGAGTTGTATAAAGGGTAAAAAAATCAAAAGTTTGAATGCTATTGCAGTATGCGAGACTGTTTGAGGAGAGCTGTTCAAGGAAATCTTTGGAATTTTTAAGAATCCACATCTGGATAGGGGCTTAGTGGTGCATCTGGCAGATTCTGCAATGAATCTCTGTTTGTAGGGATTCTTGTGAAGCTTAGGCACCCAGTAAATATAAGGGAGAAAACTGTTATTCTCATCAACTTTGACACCGAAGGATGCTAACACAGAAGTGTGATTTGTGATTATCTCGTCCATTGATAATGTAGGTGGGGAATAAGTACGATTGCCAGATGAAGTGTCAATACCCACCTCCTTCACAAGACAGTCTAAATAGTGTTTCTTGCATACAAACACAATATTGTTAGTAGCTTCGTCTGCAGGTACAATGACGTATTTTTCCTGGAGTTTTGTCAATGTTTTAGCAACAAGAGGGTCATCAAATATACTGGGCGTTGTAGTTTTCATAGATGTTTTCAAGCGCCGGATACGATTAGTGATTAATGACTTAATCGACCTGATCCAGTCTGACCAAGTCTCCACATTTTCTTTTTTTTTATGCCACATTCTGGCACAGTCTTCAACTGCATCCATCATAATTTTGAAGTTATACTTCCAGTTGATGTGCTGGGGTTCACGAAATTTTGGACCTTTTGAAAAAATATCTCGTAATTTTTGGTTTTCAACGATATCTAGGTCACCCTTTATCACGTGTCCAGCGGGACTATAGTTGAATGGGGAAGAGGAGCAGGTGCAGTCAGGCGGTTTGGCTTTAAAGTCATCAATCTTTAAATCACGCAATACCCGTTTGTGATTGTTTGAGTGTAAACCGCGGAATAAAAATCCAACTTTTCAAATATTAACTATTCTGAAAATTATTTGAATATTTGTAAATAATGTTTCAAATTTTAATAAATCTAAGCATAAATAAGTTTTTGAAAAATAAGATTTTTATTCTCGGGTTGAAATTTGATATATTTGATAAAATGACCAAAACATTTTTTAGTTTAAACTAATCTTTAGAATATTTTACTATTTTTGAAAATTAAACTGTGTGAAATATAAATTGAATAAATTTTATTATTAATAATCTCTTCAAAAGGAGAATTGTTAGCCAGCTGTCAATTTAAAAAAAAGGAACTATTAAAGTAATTCTACGTTTCCAATCATTATATCGTTTAAAAGGGGTTTATTTGTTACACAATTCAAATAATTTTCAGAATAGTTAATATTTGAAAAGTTGGATTTTAATTCCGCGGTTTACACTCAAGCAATTTAAACTTTGAAAATTGTACTTTTTAAAGTGTTTAATTGTTGCCATAAACAAACTGCATAAATTTACAGAAATAATCTTTGAAAAGTAAGGTTTTTATTCTTAAATCCATACCTTTAAACTTCACAAATGAATTATTTTTAAGGGACTCCAATATTGCATATCGACTGTGAAAAAGTACTTGTAACTATGGATTTATACCAAGCTACTTTATATAAAAAATATTATTTAACATTTTTGTTAGCAGCCAATCAAATGAATATATTTGCGTAATTTCCATTTATATCATGTGCATCTTATAAAAACGCTACACACGATAGAACGATGCAATGATATCACGAGCGTGTCCCTTCATATAAATGTACCATATCCGTGTCTATCGTACAAACACGTCAAATCGTTTGAAGCATGTCTATTGTAATTGCCAATTCCGTTTTTAGTGCGTTCCACTATTGTGTACTTTCCACTCACATTCTGTTCATTTTGTAACGTTGAACATACAGCCACCTGATCACGATTTCTTTATCTTTTGATATATTTGAAAAGGTTTGTAATGAAAATACCAAAATCGTCTTTCAAATTAGATTTTTAAAAAAATAATCGACGTTTGCTTAGTTGGACACGACACAGTATGGTTTTTATTTAGTTAACAATCTGTTAACTAATGTATTCAAATAAATATTTAAATAACCGTAAACAACACCTTATAACTTAGGCAGCATTGTATCCACGTCCAAATATTTCTGAAAGTTTCCATGCATAAGCAGCCACAAAGCATAGAAAAAAGAAAAGACATAATCCAATGTCACATTTTGTTGCTAACTTAGAAAGTCGTTTTCTAGCTCCCTTTTCTTTCGTTTTGGTTGACATGTGCGACCTAATTTCATCACGGATTTGGATAACGTTTCTTAACAAAGCCGTTTCAGACTTGATTTCATTTCCTTCGTTGTATTTTTGTACAGTATTTTGTACCATCTCGTTTTGATTTCCGTCGTGTTGTTCAATCCCAACTCCATATTCATCTTGATATCTGTCATGCAGTAAATGTTTTTCTCCATCTTCGTTCTTATTTCTGTCGCAATGTTTATTCTCATCTTGACTTCCACCATTTTCTTTAGCCCCAAATACAGTTTCATCCTGATCCTGGTCACAATATGAGGGCTGTAATTCAGCCTCAAGTACATTGCCGTCCTGCTCTTCAGCCTTAATTTGTTCATCATCTTGATATTCTCCGTTTTGTACTATAATAGTATTTCTTGCAGCCTTATTTTGATCTCCTTCGTTTTGGTAAGTCTTTTGTTCCTCTCCGGCTTGAGTCCCATCGATCTGTTTGATTCTTAGTTGTATGTCATCTTGATTTCCATCGTCATTTCCAATTCTAAGGGCTATTTCATCTTGATTCCCATTATTCTGTCCCATTCTTACTTCTGTACCATCTTGATTTCCAGCGTTCTGTCCGATCGTTAGTTTTGCATCATCTTCATTGCCATCGTTCTGTCCAATACTTAGTTCTGTATCATCCTGATTTCCATCTTTGTTCCCGATCCTTAGTGTCAACTCATCTTGATTTCTATCATGACTTGCCCTTATTTCATCCTCATCTTGAAATTCATCCTCTTTTTCAATCTTGATTTCAATTTCATTTTGATTTCCAGTGCGTTTCTTTGTTCTTAATTCCGAATATTTTTGATTTCCATTGTCAAATTCCGAATATTCTTGATTTCCATTGTCAAATTCTGAATATTCTTGATTTCCATTGTCAAATTCCGAATATTCTTGATTTCCATTGTCAAAAAACGCAAGTTCAATCTCTTCTTGATTTCTAACTTCAGTCTTCAGTTTAGCTTTATATCGATTTCCTTCGTCATCGTCAATATCAAGTTCATTCTCATTTTCATATCTGTCGTGATGTTCAGGCAATAATTTGGAATCATCTTTATTTCCGTCGTGAATTAAGGGTTTTATTTCAGTATCATCTTGATTCCTGTCTTCTTGTGCAGTCCATAGTTCAGCCTCATTTTGATTTCCTTTGCCATAATCAATCTTGAGTTCAGTTTCATCTTGACATCCGTCACTTATTGAAATACTTAGATCAGTGTCATCTTCATTATCGTTGTGAAGAAAAGGTCTTTGCTCAATCTCGTCTTTGCTATCCTCCTGTTTTACAGGGCTTAGCCCAGTGTCCTCTTTATTTCCTTGGTTTAAATTCTGCCCATCTACTTCCTCTGTTTGAAGTTCTGAACTGTTTAGGCAGGAACACTTGCGATAAAAGAGGCAAATTACTACACAATTAGCTATAATTACTAAAATGCTAATTAGTAAATTGAGGGAGAGAAGTATTCCAAATAGTGAGTTGTCTTCAGATGTACTGGATAATGATGAATTAAATATATTTATCAAAATTGGGAAAGCTAAAAATGCAAAACCTGCCATAGTAAGTTTCATCATACTTTTTACGGGCAACAAAATGGAAACCAAACTGATAATGGAGAACGCAAGAGTGGGTACAAGATATATCCAAACGTAATACGTTTGTCTACGGTTCACTGTATACTGAAAAATGGTGTCTGTAAACATCTTTCCATCATGGCTATATGAATAATAATATGGTTTCATCAGTGTTTCATTTCTTAAAATCCACTCACCATTAGATACAAAATCTTCTGAGACACTGTTGAGTTCAATGAAACGATTTTCTTGAATAGTGTCATCGGAGTGTAATTTGGAGAAAGTAAAGTTAAATGTTTGTACATCAAAAGGATAGTACCTGGTCTTTACTTTACATGTAGTCTCTAAATCCATTTTCGAATTCCACATGACTTTTCCATTACTGTGTATCGTCACTTTTTTTTCATTGTCTTCAAAAATGTTTTTATTGCTAAGAGAATTTGCTAAAATTAAATCTGGTTCCCATATCTCAGAAATTTTCACGTTTATTAGATCTATGCCATCGAATACGTTTTTGTCCCACCTACGAAATTCGTCTATCCACGAAACAGATATTTGTGCTGTTGATAACAGCTCTTGTGTTTTCATGTCCAAATTTCGGACCGTTTTCAATGAAAACAAAATATTTACAATTATAGGATTTGAGGCATTAACAATTGGACAAATTCGATTGTCAACATTCCGGATTGTATCAAATAAACGTTTTTCGATAGTGAAATTGTAGGATATAACACTTCTAAAGAACATGAAAACGAGAATAATCCTCAGAAAATAGCTCATTTCTACATTTCACCGTAGATGTATTCCTACAGTTTTCGTCCAATAAATAATCAAAACTTAGAAAAATAAGTGTGTAAGTACTAAATATGTCTGAAGACTGTACTCTTACTGTATAATTTATCAGTATTTTGTTATTTATCCAATATGATTCTATACTCAAATTACTAAAGAATCGGTGATGTATATTGATTGGTTCTTATGGGTCTTATCACCTTGACGTTAAGGTAAATTTAAATGTTTTGGTTTCTTTTTCAGAGAATTAGATTGTTTATGAATTAGGACATTTGAATCAGTCTTGCTAATATTACGAAGAAGATAAAGTGAAAGTAAATATCCTAAACAATTTTGCTAATATTATGTTTTGTAAGTGAAGCGTTTTAGAGAAATAAAAGGCATGATTCTATCTACAGAGAGAAAGTGAGAGATAGAGAGGGTGATCGTTTGCTAGTTACATAAATCAGCTACAATTGTTTAATGGTTTTGGAGTATAAATTGTGCATATCACATCAAGAAACAATAAGTGTGAGTGAAAAAAAAAATCTGACATAGAATCATTATTCAATACCTATTATGTTATGCCGTTTCCACAGAAATACAGTTTGTCCAAAACAGCTTAATGAAGTTAAAGTTATTTGAGTAAATGTGTTTTCTTCACATATCTACACAGCTAAATGCAGAGCTTCAATTTAAATACATAATAGGTATATTTCAAGTCTTACCATATCAAGAGCAGTTTATATTACAAACAAAAGAAATGTGTTTTATTTCATCAACATAATCTGTCACCAATCCTCACGAGCTTATGATTGGATGTTGGAATGGTAGATTATCTACCTTTTGCAGTAAAAAAGTTTGAGTAGATGAACTGGAAAAAATTTAGGCAATAAAGGAAATACTATAAAATGGGAAATTTGGGGACGTTATTTTTTCTGATATTATCAAAATTAGTTTTTTTCGAAGTCTTGAATTCGTGGGTGTTGGTAAAACAACCAATTCATCTAAATGCATCAAAATAGATGCTTTGTTCCTTAATGCAAAAAAACCCTAAAAAATTGCCTCGAAATTTATTAATTTAAAGGATTTATGGAATATTAGTATATAGTAATATATAGTAAGTGAGACCGAATCGTCAGTCCAAAACGAACAATCCAAGGACAATCTTAGTATCGGAAAACAAAGAAACCAAGACATATCATGAACACGGAACGTAAAAGAAAAATGAAGACACATACATACAAAAATGAACAACATAGACCCAATAGAAAACCATGGGCGAGATAAGGTTCACCGGTAGAGTAAGCATTTCATGTGTTATCGATACGAAAGTCGACTAGGCCAGCATGTAGACTAGTATGCAAACTGGTATATAGACAAAACGGCGGGTCACATGTGGAGACCCCTGTTTTGCTAAACAACTGATACAATAATTAATATATTGCTTCAATTTGCCTTAATTCTATAACAATCGAATTTTGACAAAAGAAAGTAGATTTTTTTATTTGGTGATCACCAAAGCAACAAGGCAAATGTATGAATAATTTAGAAGTGGAGAAGTAACAGTCAATAAAATCAATTTCGTTGCAATTTGAACATCAAGATATATTTGTAGTATTATATTAAAGTTATGCCCGTACAGAAACGATACGTCATTTGGACGTTTAAATCTATACATGTACCTATAAATCGTTGAATGACATTTTAGTGAAATTCAAATCGACCACACCAAAAGGTGTTAATAAAATGTTGATGAGATTTTGGTAGGGAATTGAAAGAGAATATATTTCATTCGAAAGTTGCTGTGTAGCAACCGTTAATGATACAACGCCACCTAATGATATCAATATCATTTAGCGTTGCGGGCGCAACGCTAAATGATATAATTTATAGCATTAATGATCTCCCATATCGCCTGCTAATGATAAAAAACCGGTAATGATACAATTTATCGCATTTAGCGTCGACACATCGCCGCTAAATGATACAACCAAAATCTTATGAAAAAGCAGAAAAAAGAGCTACCGCAACCGCTAATGATATAAAATTTTTGTATCAATAAAAGTTACTTATAAAGTTAAGCGTAAAATCATATGCTCAGAACAGCATTTAAATACAGATGCATTTTTTTTTGAAATGGGCCCTTTTCCACTAGAAACGGAAAAGGGGCGGGAAAAACAAAAAAGCTTAGAATCGGATTAAATTTTACAGGACGGTAATGTTGCAAGCATGAAACTCATTTGTGTTCTTTTAATTTTGAAAATGGCGATTGCTGCCATAGATACGGAAGGGGTGTTCAAAATTGCTCAGAGATCGATGAACTCATTTCTGTTATTGAAATGTTTAAAAGAAAAAGGAATAAGAAACGGAAAATGGGCAGAAAAATCAAAAAGCTTAAATTGGATGACATTTTACAGAAAGGTTATGTAGCAAGTGTGAAACTCATTTGAGCTCTGTAAATTTTCAAAATGAAGATTGTTGCTATAGATAAAGAAAAATGCAGGAAATACAAAGTTCTCAGAGTTGGATGACAATTAACTGCGGGTTGTATAGCAAGTAAAGACTCATGTAAAAAATAGAAAACAGGAAACACCTACAATCATTATGGCAGAAAATTATAATTACATGCCACAATCTGCTATGGAACTACACATGAAGAACACGAATAAGACAAAAGACAAACATAGACAACGATAGGAACTCGGGACAATCGGACTTGGTACCTGCACGAGCAAAAGCCAGCGGTAGGGTTAAACCGGTTTATGGGTACCCAAACCTCCCCTTTATCTGTCCCGTTTCTCTATAGTGTAATAAACATACGAATAAAACCCAATACAGGTAGATTACCAACTCCATGACCACAATCTTGAAAGGAAAGAAAAAAACAAAACAATACGTTATTTTGAAAGATGGGTCAAGGGTGCTCGCCGCTAAAATGCCGGCTAGCTCAAGGAACCTAGTCTGCTGGTAGAACATTGTCGCATGACGGAAGAAAAATCAAACTCAAAACTTCCCGATGGTTTGGTCAAGAATCATCATAAATTTCAGTAGACATCGGCAGTATCTTGAGAGGCCAGTGTGTGTGCAAAATTTTCAGGTCATAAGGTCTCAAAGCCAATTTAACGGATTCAAGCAGAACATCTTTTCGATATCCCCTATTATGTAAAGAATGTAAGTTACGTCCTAGCTTATCCGGACTTTTAATCGATTTTTGGCTTTTTTTGACAACATTTTCGTAAAAACGAGGATTAGAAATGCCCTTAGTAATAAGCTTTTTACGAGTAACATCATATTTAGACATCAAATTTTGATATCTTTTATAACACTTCTTAAATGTATTCATATCTATTTTCGAAATTTTAAAAAGTAAAAATGAACGGATATCTCGGGAACTAAAGTACTTAAAGTGCTCTTAATTGGACAAAATTTTGCATACAATTTGTTAAAAAAGTATAGAACTTATAGTTGGTATCAAATTTAAATGAAATGGCTGACGTTGGCATGATGGGAATAGAAACAAATGGGAAATTTCAAAACATCGAAACTATGTGTAAATTAGCAATTATATTATTGTGTGTCATGTGAAAATGGACCCCAATGTAAATTATCCAAAAAAGGCCCTTATCCCACGGAAGTTCCAAAAAGGTAAATAAACAAATAAATAAATAAATAGAAGAATATCTTTATTAAGAGAGAGTGACAGTGGAATACCGAAGGAACATAGGAGTGAAATTTACAAAAATCGAAGTCAAAAGACACGGCCAAAACAAGAACACAGAAAACAATGACGTTAGACACAAAAACAATGACGTTAGACAGTTACAAACCACAGAAACAGAAATTACAACATTCAAAACGTGGGTAATTCAATCCGGGAAATATCAAAGTCGGTAGTCAAATCTGGGAAGACGTGAATCTAGCTAAAAATATCCACTTTCATTTGGGATACTGGTATGTCATATCTTTCAATGATGTTATGGTGACGGCCATATAATTTATTGAGGAATGAAATTAAAATAGGTTGAACAAATCCCTGAGTAAGCAGCTTTTGGGACAGTGTTTTTGCTCTATTAAAAAAATCACTGTACAAACTACACGCTTGGCAGTAACGAATCAACTGTGAAATGTACACTCCATAGGCTGGAGAGGTAGGTATATTGCTGCTAAGAAAGGGAAAGTTCACAATTGGGAAGTTAAATTATCACGCTTGTCATATAGCTTAGATTTCAAACGTCCATCTTCGTCAATATACAATAAAAGATCTAGGTACGAAGCTGAAGTAGGTGTTTCAGTTGTTTCTTTAATTTCAAGCTCATTTTGATAGATCTGATGTAAATACTCCTTAAATTTAGGATAATTAAGAGAAAGTACATCGTCTATGTAGCGGAAGCTGAAATTAAAGGACTGGGCTAAATGTTTTTGTTTTCTTTGAATAAGCCCTTGTAAAAAGGAAAAGGTCAGCTAAAAGCGGCGCACAGTTTGTTCCCATAGGAATCCCTATTGTCTGTTGGAAAACCCGACCTCCGAATTCGACAAAAATATTGTCGATCAAAAATTCTAACATTTTGATAACGTCAGTCTCAGTGTACTACTTGTTTGAATCAGTCTGGTTCTTAACAAAATATGTTTTGTCTCTCCCTATAACTAAAAAGGGGTATCTACGTTCTCCATTTTTTGTGCAGAAACATTGATGTATTAAATCTGCAATTACTGTTTTCAGTTTATTGTGTGGCAGGGTTGTATAAAGTGTAGAAAAGTCAAAAGTTTGAGTGCTATGGCAATGGGTAAGACTGGTTGAGGATAGCTGTTCAAGGACATCTTTTGATTTTTTTCAAGAATCCACATTTGATTCACACCGCTTGTGGAGTAAGCTTTATTACAGTAATTGTTCAGGCCATCTCTGACTTCGGTCAACAAAGTAGTGAGGAGCTGTGAAAGAAGATTAGTGGTGCATCTGACAGACCCGAAAATTCAGAAATTGGTAATTATTTTTGAATTCAAAAACAGTTTTCGAGTTATTAATTGAATTAGGTAGAGAGTTCCACACTTCAGGTCCGCCAAAACAGAAACTCGCTTTGTATAGTTGTTTTTGTTTTTGGGACAATGAAATTGTCTGAAAATAAAAATCTCGTATCGTATGATTCATTGTCCTTTGCAAAAAACGAGTAGATCTGATAAGTGTTTTGGAGCTAATTTATGTTTTGATTTATGCTCAATAATACAAGAAAAGTGGGTGGTAAAGTATTCTTTTCGTTATTAATTTCGTTTATAATTCTACATTCCTTAAATAGTTTGCAAGACGGTACTGTAAAAAGTGCTCATCTAGAAATATGGTTGCAGCCCTTTTTAGCCCACCTAGCGTGAAATGCCATCACTTTGCATCTGTCGTCCGTATGTCCTTCAACAATTTCAGAAAACTTCTTCTCTGAAAGTGCTTGGCGAATGGTAACAAAACTAGGCCTGAATCATAACCAGGGTATGCAGTTTTAAAATTGTGTTCTATTAGTCCAAAGATCAAACAACATGGCTGTTGTTACCAAAAATACAAAAAAGGGTAAATTGCTGTTTTTGCAAATAAATCAAAAACCTTTACAAATATATATAATCGGGAAGAAGTAAAAATGATCAGCAAGATCTACACGCCTTGCAATATTGATGAAAATAAGAAAATCTGTCTTTGAGATATTGCCCTTTTTCCTTAAAATTTTCAAAAGTTTAGATATTTTATTTTATTGGAAAAACTATAACAGATATAGAAATAGGACCCATTCCGTGGTTGTGCGGGATTAATAAATACACAACCCATCTTTCGGATGGGATGTAAACTCAGGTCCACGTGTTGGAAGAAATGCCACGCTTCCTGCACGTTAAAGAACCCTTGTAGCAAGCTCTCTTTGGGGTGGTCCGTTGGTGATCGGCTACAAGGCTAAATTCCCCGCCCTTGACGATTTCACCCTACTTTTCCAGTGGCAGTCAGAATTTCCCGTCCCATGGCCATTTCCATACCCCAAAGTGATTATTTATCAACAAACTTGTTCTCGTCTTGATATAGCTGAAATATTGCTGAGTAGACGTTAAACAATATTCAATCAATCAACCCATGTAGGAGTTATTGCCCTTTATTTGTCAAATGTTTCATAATTTTATACATTTTGTCACATATTTTCAAAAACGATTTGAGATAAGGTTAAGGTTACATAGCAAAAGTGTCCAGCTTATCAAGAACTGCAATTTTTACATAAGTTAAATATGTTCCCATCTCCACTGGGGAACATAGTTTTAACATAGGACTGTAGATAAGGTTGTTAATTGCTACTGCTTGAAAGCCGTTTCATTCATCAAGTCGATACAAAGTAGGCATGGTAGCATGATGGTTGTTTAATAAATGCAGGATTCTAGTATCAATCAAATTCCAAGATGGCCACCACTGCAGATCTTAGTTACATCGTCCTTAATCATCTGTCAAAAACGTTAAAGGAGAAAAGGCGAAAACGCGAAATGGCCGTATCTGGCCACCATATTTTTGCGTTGTCTGAATATATTTTCATCGAAGCACAATCATCGCTTATAATGA
>MJUU01010133.1:7846-24683 GCA_002080025.1 Modiolus philippinarum | reverse complement strand
TACTTAAGTCACACTGACATGTAATGTACCAACACTGACATGCACTGTAGTAACACTGATATGTACTGTATTAAACCTGACTTATACTGCAGTAAACTGTTATGTATTGTAATAACACTGTCATGTACTGTAGTAACACTGATATGTACTGTATTTAACCTGACTTAAACTGTAGTAACACTGACATATACTTTATTAACACTGACATGTACTGTAGTAATACTGATATGTACTGTTGTAAAATGACATGTACTTAAGTGACACTGATATGTACTGTAGTATTATTGACATAAAAGATAGTAACATTGATATGTAACGTTTAACATTGACATGCACTGTTGTAAAGTAACATCTATTTTAGAAACACTGACATGTACTTAAGTAACACTGACATGTACTGTAGTAGCACTGACAAATACTGTAGTAACACTGATATGTACTGTAGTACACTGACATGTATTTAGTGACACCGATATGTACTATAGTTACACTGAAATGTAATGTAGTAACATTGACATGTACTGTAGTAACATTGACATGTGCTGTAGTAAACTGACATGTACTAAAGTAACACTGCCATGTTCTGTTGTCAATTGACATGTACATAAGTCACAGTGACATTTAATGTACTGACATGTACTGTAATAACACTGACATGTACTGTGGTAGCACTGAGATGTGCTGATGTAAACCTGACATATGCTGTAGTAACACCGACATGTACTATAGTATACACACATGTACCTTAGTAACACCTATATGTACTACAGTAACACACAGACATGTACTGAAGTAATACTAACATGCATACTGTACTTCACTGTCATGTGCTGAAGTAACAAAAACAAATACGAACAAGAAACAAAAATGATACGCGCCGTTTCTAATGTTCATTATTTTATTAGGTTATTTGATCCTTGTGGAATACTCCTCTCAAAAAGCAATCCAAAGAACATTAGAAAATATCCGACTACAGTTTTATTCAATGGATATATCTTATTTTACTACATGCATTGACGATATTGCAGGGATTTTTTACTCGCTATGGTTACCACGACCCCGCCTATACACAACTAACTTCAATTTTCACGGATATATTAAAAAAAATTTCTCAAGTCTTTATTCATTTAATCAAAAAATATTTTGGGCGGCCCTGTCAGTTTATGTTTTCGTGATAAAGGAAAGGCGGTGTACTTTCATTTTCGCTAGCCAAGGGTTACGATCTGCTCCTCTCATCTTCACCCTTGGCAGATCAAGCTGGATTTCTGTAGTCTCAAATTCGCGTTTTTTGATTGGTTGCAGTTAACTTTAGCTGCAGCCAATCAATTAGCTTATATTCAGATTTTAAATATACAATATAATATATAATATAACAATAAAACTTAAAATATGGTGTTTAGTGATTTTTCCATTTTGCAAAATTTCATGATTTTATAATCTTTCTCTACTTTTGAAGGGTTATATCCTTGTAGTTAAACATATTGTGAATTGTTGTATTATTAGATGCATTAAATAATCTTTAATTATTACAATAAATCATACTGAAATTCTTACTTCAAAGGGAGATAATTTGAAAATGATATTTCACAAATTGTGCCTCAATCTGCCAAGGGTGAAGATGAGAGGAGCAAATCGTAACCCTTGGCAAGCGAAGATGGTGTACTTTGCACCATCCAAATTCTCGCTCGGAGCAAATTGGGAGAAACTTACGTTTCCTATGATATTATAATTCATCCCTCCCGTTTAAATAATCATTTCGTACAGATGAATAAAAAATAGAATGTTCAAAGGGAACTCGGATGTCCCCTCCCCCACATTGAAACAGAAATGCGTAAATCCTTTAAAGGCATATAAGTACAATATACATAAAATGAATATAAACATGATTTGTATGCTGCAATTGGTTTGGTATGCGAAGTATATATTTATAAATTAAGCGCTAATACAACTTACCAACTCGTCGTCTGTCATGTGGTGTGTCTTTCTGCTGAAAAGAAATGAAATCATGATAACAATACTCTCATAATGTTCTACCGTCTCGATTGGTCTACTTGTCCTTATTTTCACGTCTCTTGGAAGATTGGATGCACACGGAGACGCAGGTTGTAAAGACTGCATGTGGATAGATCTCCTGTGTCTCACCAGAAATATTACAAGTGTGGTTAAACACTTCTTAATACAACTGCAGTCAATACAACAAGTAAAGCAGCATTTGAAATACTCAAGAGAACCAGCAACAGCAGCAATATTCTCACACCACGAGCAGCGGCAAAAGGAATATACTAAAACCCTTCAGCAGCGACAAAGCAAAACGGCCCAATCCACTGCATTAAATTGAAACAACGGCAGTAGAATACCGAAGGAACAAAAGGGTGACATTTACAAAAATCGAAGTCCAAAGGCATGGCCAAAACGAGAACATTTAAAACAACGACGCCAGACACAAAACAACGACGCTAGACAGACAAAAAGCACAGAAACAGAAATCACAACATTCAAAACAAAGCACTCACAATGTGAACTCCAGTGAAAAAATATGAAATGAAAATTCAAAATTCTTCCAGAAATCAAGAATTCTAAATGAAACACCTTTGAAGTAGCATAGGTCTTACAGCCCCAACAACATGGCAATATAAATAAAAAAAAATTCTAGGAAAATCAATAATAACAATAAAAAAAACGTCAAGAGTGTTACTTTCTCAGCCACACAGTGATAGAATAGGTCTCACCGCCGCATAAACGTAAACACTTGAACAAAAGTGTGAATTCAGATTTTTTTTTTTTTTTTATTATTTGCAGAAAACTAACGTAAAATAAAAATAACAATAAAAAGGGCTAGAAAATAATAATAAATCACAAATCAATACAAACAGATTTACAAAATTACGACAGAATTCGGAAAAATATGAAGACAGAAACTTAAACAAAATTTAAGGTAGAAGCCCTTGGGAAACCCAAACATTTTCTACAAATTTAATTTTCTTTAAATTTGCAGTATGAAACACTTATTATCTAATTAAGAAATAGATTATTGCAAGCAGGCTCTATGCGAATTAGAACATGGGCAGACCTTATATTTGTCAATATTTTATACCGAGCGAAAGCGAGGTATTGAATGAAGACAAATATAAGGTCTGACCATGTTCTAATTCGAATAGAGACTAATTGCAATAATCTATTTCGATTCTAATTTATTTAACAAGCGTTTTGAACATTCGGAGTGGCTCTTAGAGGACAATGTTGGGTTTGACACTAGAATTAAAATATGCCGGAAAAACTGCATGCAAACACACATAAATGGACAAAGATAAATCTATATTCGTTATTTTATGAAAACAAGTCGCTCATAAGCTTATTAATTAATACAAATAATCTGTTGTAAAAATATAAAATACGGATATTTTAAAATCGAAGCCGGTATTAATGGGAGCTGGCTGTATTTCTGATTTATATGACTGCTTAGTAATCTGTTATATTTAAAGTCAAAAAAGAAAAGAAAAGGACAAAAAAGTCAAATTAATAATTCTATTAACGTTAAGAATTAAAGTTTTTATATCTTAATTGTAAAGCATGATATGCAACATAGATAAGATTTCATAACAACAACACATTCGTTGCTAGATTACGGTTATGTCAATTTTTAATTCCGAGTTTTAAATTTAGTAACTGTTGTAAATTTCTATTATGTCATTATTTGTTGCAACTTTGGGTGATTCATTATTTAAAAGTTTATTTACACATGAATATTGAGTGAATAAAACGTGAAACTCTACATTACGAATGTCCTTTTGTAATAGATATACGCATGTGCTAAAAAATATTGTTGGAATTAGTACATAGCTTTGTTTCCAAAGCCATAGAAGAGAGTCATATTAGAATGCTTCTTAGAGACCTGTAGACCTAAATATCCGATAATAAATATCGAAAGCATGCATTTTTCTTTTCTTTTCTTTTCCCATAGTTAATTATCCATTTCTTGATGGCGATATTCCATCAGCGACATCATATGGTGTTTACCTATCTCAACTTGTTCGATTTGCTCGGGTATTTAATAACGTTTGCGATTTTAATGAACGGAATCTTTTCATAACTGAAAAACTATTACATCAGGGTTTTCGTTATCACAAACTAGTTAAAACCTTTACTAAATTTGATCACCGATATAAAGACTTAGTTCATAGATACAATGCAACCTGTAAACATCTTATCAAGGCTGGTATTTCACATCCCTTATTTTACGGTAATGTTTTACATAAGAGGAAAAAAATACTTAAACTCGACTAACATACTTATAAAACCTTTAAATCGTCTAATTCATAAGGGTTATAATTACGGTATTGTCGTCAAGTCATTACGTATGACCTTCTTTGGTATTAACATTGATTTTTTGATAGGGTCTTTGCATTTTAACTAAACACATTCTAAATTTCTAAAATCTGTATTGCATGGACACGGTTTATGTATTCCGGTATATGCATGAAATCATTATCCTAAACTCCTCACAGAAAGGGATCTTGGTGGAAGCTGTATACTGAGGGTACATAACTTACTTTGTCAGTTGGTAATGGGTGTGGAGTTGGCATGTCAGTTAACTGCTAGTAGTCTCTTGTGATTTCATGTTTAGCTCTTTCAGTTTCATTTTTCACGATTGTCTCAGTCCTGTTGCCAACTGAATTTTACTGTTGTTACGATTGTTTTTTAAATTATCACATTGGCTGTAGGGGGAGGTTTTGGACCCAATAAAACTAGTTTAACCCCGCCGCAGGAGGTTTGCGCCTGTCCTAAGACAGGAAATTTATTAAGCCTTTGTGTGTCTTGTCTTTTTTTCTAGTTTGTTTACTTCATGTCTATAGGAGTCTAGGATGATGTTTATTTCGCTGAACTTGATTACTCTTTATTCAGGGGCCGACTCCGACCTGCCATTGGGTGTGGGGTTTTCTCACCGTTCATTGAAGATCTTATGGTAGCTTTGAGTTGTTATTACTCCCCTCGGGTCGTTGTCTCTTTGACACATTCCCCGTTTCCCTTATTTTTTCTATTAAGTGTTGATTTGTAGTACAAAAGAAATTACATTGTAAAAACGTTGCTTAAAACAGAGCTTCATTCAATTTCTTCTAAACGAAATCCTAAAATTCAATTTTCGCTTAAAACTGAGAAATAAAAGATCCTCCACACATATGAATTATGTCAAAATTTTATAAAAATTCAATGTACAATTTTTTCACAATGTTAGGAAAACTGCACAAAAATTCATAATATTCCTCAATACTGAACTTCAAGTTGAAAGAATTACCTCCCTTGCCAAATATCTGACTTTCATTCATTTTAAGGGGGTAGACCTGGGGAAGCCTAAAATTTTCCACTCGTTTAATTTTCTGAATATTTTCAGTATTAAAACTACATATGTTCAGGTCGACTTTCAGCAATTTTCAACAATTTTTACCGTCCCGTTTTATGTCTAGTGATCATTAAAGATACACTGTTTCCTCATATTATTTGGTCAGTTCAGGACTTGATTGTGGTGTAATAAATTGGCTCTAATTTAATTTGTATTCGATGTAAAATTATTTCAAATGAAAATTTCTGTAGTCTAGACACGTGTAAAAGTAAGCATGAATAATGATAGTAAATTAAACTAGTTTGAACTGAAACACACAGGTGTTCTGAATAGTATAGGCTGAAATTTGTACTCTATTTTGATCACTATTAAACACGTCTTGTAAAAAATTCTGTCGTTTAATTTTAACTAAAAACTGAGAATAGAAAGAAAACTAGTATATGTAAGATATATTAAAATTTTAGAAAATTCTACCGTCCCATTTTTTCTTAATTTAAAATAAAGTGGGTAAAAATCAATAAAATTGCTGAATCTTTGCTATAAATTACCTCCCTTGGAAGAAATCTGACTTTTACATATTTTCATTATCTTTGAACAGCATTGCAAAAATGTATGGTAAAATGCACTCATTATAAATAACTTGATGTTGGGTATTTCTTTTCATGACAAAATTAATATTTATTTGCTGTGTGGAAAATTTTTTTACAATTTCAAAATTTTGATAATACCTATTGTAATAATTCTATTTGTTTGCGTAAGTAATAAAAAAGTGAAAAACAGAGTTATCTCCTCCTACTCCAGGTCTACCCCCTTAATATTTCTAAGAAACCATATTAAGGGCCATCGACCGCAATGATTGAATCATTTTTTTAGATTTAAGTAACATGACATCATTAGATACTCGAACAATAAGTAAATGAACCGACTAATCAAATTGAAGGAAATCGACTTTGCCAATGGACCGATTCAGAAATTCAACTTCCGTCCTCGTAAATGACGTTGCGCAAGCTCAGCGTCCTCGTAAAATACGTTTAGACCAATCAAAAACGTTCAGAACAATGACATTCCCATAATACCATTCCATTTCTGAATCGATCCATTGCCCAGCCAATTAGAAAACAGAAAACACAACCAAAAAGAACCGTCGTTACATCTAACCCTTATTAAATCAAACGCAACGAGCAACTTTCTCATTCTGCGATCAACAGCCAAATTAAAAAGACGAAAAAGCATAGATAAACAAGAAAATGGGTGAACGTTACATAAATCTAATAAAGTCTGCCTTAAAGATCTAATTTAACTTTAGCCAAAATGAAAATATTTAAATATAGTTTAACTGAAATAAAGTCTAAGTATATATTTCAGTTATGGTGTACTTGTTCTTCTTTCATATGGATACACTGTCATAATTGTACTTTATTTTATTTTATTTTTTGAAGTTTCCAAATGTTATTCTATCCACTTGTCTATAGTCCCTACATTTCTCTACTTTATTATTTACCAAGTTTCCTTGCAATTGACTCTATGAGTGTCCTGTGGTTGTTTATATGTTGTGATTGTCAGCTATTTTATTGGACAACGGATGGTCACTTTGCCATTTAATGATATGCTTGTCGAGTATAGTGCTTCCTCAACCATGACTAGTATTAACATGGATGTAGTGTTGTTCGATATCTAGCGATGAAATCCGCTCAAACCGGTGTTATGGGCCGTCTTGAAATTTACTATTAGGTATGCGCAAAGCTAATTATTGAGTTACAAATAAAAGATAACAGTAAGCACCTAGCTTAATGGCCGCAAATTACGATCACAAACCACAATCCACAAGTGAACTGCATTATAACACCAGGCTGCCGTTTCATAAAACAATCGCTAGGTTACGTTTGATCGCTAATCAATCGATCGGCACACGTAATGTTTTTTAGCCGTTTCATAAAACAATCGCTATTTGCGATCGTCGTACTTAACGTGCAAATCGTAATCGCTATTTACGTGTGGTCACCCCAGACGTTAATTAGTAGCTAAAGCTGGAAAAAGAAGATGGCGACTCATCGGGACTCGTTTCACTTAATGAAGATGACAGATAGTGGCCTTTCATTGAGTCTAAATACATGTAGAAAAAAAAAATGTTAAAATTGTAACTTTTTCAATTAAATGAATTAATTGAATGGCTGATTTAATGACTTGTAGTGTTGTTGATGGCTTTCCCGGTCGGCCAATAGGCAGCATCATACAATGTGCTCTTTTTATATCTTAAAGTTTATAATATACATTATGCATTTTGACCGGGAAGCGTTTATCATGCATGATAAATATTAAATATGCACATTGAGTAACCAAAGTAACCCCGCCTTTCCACACTCCAACGAAAACGAAAAAAACGAAAAAAAAAAACGCTTTGTTTTTTGGTTGTAAAATGTATTCATTGGTTGATATTGCAGGTCATTTGTTACAAACTGTTTTTTTTCTTTTTTATATAGCATACATGTAGACATGTTCTATTTTTTTCTTTGTAACATTACATTCATTTCCTTCCAGTCGAGTATTCATTGTCTTCATTCAGTGTGAATAAGGTAGAATTTCCACAGTATCAAACAAGAACACAAATACTAAAACAAAAACAAATTAAAAAAAAAAGCGCAATAGAAGATACAACAAGTCCTTTAAGTACCCGTAGTCCCGTCTTTCACCATGCGTGCAAATGTGTGGTGCTTTCTGTCACGTTCGCGCTTTACTTTTTTTTAAGTCTCTTTGCCAGGAAGTAAATTGTTTTCTTTGTGATTATTAAAGATATGTTTATTAATGCTATTTTTTACCCTTGCGGGTTGACAGCATACATATACAAAACACAAACAATTATTAACAATGAAACATGTATACATTTAGAACAATAAAAATTATGCATCTATCCTCAGTGCTAGTGACTTTTGAATGAAAGGGGCAGCAAGGTGCATAAGACAATCAGACAACAATATATTTTCCAAAAATCTCCTTGTATTTGTTTCCATCAATTGTGGATTCATATTTTTTATTTTGATAAAAAAAATCTTTTCTTAATGGTTCATTCTTTTGACAATGGAAAAAGAAATGCTTCTCATCTTCAATTAAATTTTTGTTACATTGTTTACAAAAGCGATGTTCTCTGTTTATTTTATTATATCTACCTCTTTCTATTTCTAAAATATGGTCACTTATTCTCATTTTAACAATTAATTTTCTGTTTTCAAAATTTGAATTTTCAATATAAGGTTCTAAAATGTAGTTTTATTTAAGTTGGCTGTAAAGATAGAGCATATTGTTAATAGTTAAAGATTTCAATTTATCAAAAAATAGATTTTCATATTTATCCATTAATGTTTTTTTTTCAAATTTTTTTGTGAGGTTGCATTTCTCTTTCTTAAAATCAGAAACCTCAACATCCTTTTTAGCAATTTATGCTGTATTTACTATATCTTCTGCAAAGGTGTACCAAGAATATATGCCATTTGAGTGTATTGTTTTTGATAATTCATATGCATCTAATAAAAATGGATTGTTATTTTGGTCAGAAATTCTGGCCATATACTTCAAGACATGTAATTTTATATAAACATCTAAAGGGTCTTGAGCAATTTCTGCTCTAGCTGCTATATTAACAGATTTTTGATTAATCCAAGGACAAATTTACAGAATTTCAAATTCACCTTTTCAAGAAAACTTTTGTCTGATGAATCGATGAAATCAAATTTAGAATTTGACTTTTTCGCACGAAGCTTTGCATTAACTAATTCTAGAGGCCATCCTCTGCTTCCTTAATTGTCATGCTGATTGAATATAAGTTTTTCCGATATGGTAAAGGTGAAGAACGTATATACGTGTATTCTTTTACAGCTTCAAATTTATGGTGAAGGGAATATATATATTTAACAATTCAAAGGGGGGGGGGGGGTGGCCCCTTCTTTGCAATGTCGGGTTTAAATGTTTTTAAACTCGGGATTTTAATTATTTAAGCCTGAGATTTATTAAAATAAATTCACTGGGAATCGGGATTTAATCAGTCTTAAAGTTTCTCTTGCAGTTGAGGATTTCGAAATTTAAAAAAAAAAGTTTGAATACAAGGATGAAACTACGGAAGCGTATTAGCGCCACACAAACTTTTTTTTTATTTTGCGTTATAACGCAAAGTTTGCGTTATTTCGCAAATATAAGGTTGCGTTATTTCGCAAATATTTGCGTTATAACGCAAAGTTTGCGTTATTTCGCAAAGTTTGCGTTATAACGCAAAGTTCATTTTAAATTGATAGATAATGTATTTGTATAAAGAATTCGAAATTTAGAGTTGTGCACGGGTGTGTACGGGTTACGTTTGATTTTCGGGCTTAAATCAACATAACGGCTAAAGGATGAAGCATGATAAAGTAGAGTAGCTATACAAATTAAACTGAATAATACGTTGTTTTTTTGTTCTATCCCGAAAGATTATCTATACAAAAATCCCACATTAATGCATAGTTTACTCATATTCAAGTCTATTGGCCATTTGTCATTGGCGCATTCGATTGCTGACAAATCATAAAACACAAATCTTTTTTTAAACCCTATAAAGATATTTCTCAAATTATACATTGGGGAGGGGGGAGTTTTTTTTATTGTTTTGTTTTTGTTTGTTTTTCTTTTCTTTTCATTTGTGTTTGTTTTTTTTAGTTTAGTTTGCTTGTTTTGCTCTTTTTAATGGGGTAAATGTCAAGGAGACAACATCCCATATCAAGGTTAAAACGACCCAAAACAAAGCATCTAGGGGTCACCGTACGGTCTTCAACACAGTGTTTTTGTTTTATGTTTAGTGTTTGTTTTTACACCCTTTATTTCCATTTTTTCCGTCAGTTTCCTTCCTAAGTTTCTTTTTACGAATATTGCTTGCAAGTGAATCCCTCATAGTTTTATATTACATAATGCAACGGAGTTTCAAACAAATTATTCACATTAACATATTTTACAAATAAATACAATACAAACAGAATTTCGGTTTAAGTTGTCTGCTTCCGACTTTTATTAATTTTTCTCATTCCTCAAAGATTAATTATGAACATGTTCATGCTATTTCTCGTAACACCGGCGAATCCATCTTTCAAAAAACGTGGGTTTCGATGAGATTCCAGAAAAAAATGGGATTCTAGTCGATTTTACCATTTTTGCCAATATATACATAAATTCTGCACGAAATGAAAAAAGTTTCCAGAAAAGGGGGCTCCAACATCCGGAACTCTCCCCTGGATCCTCTAATTTATACATACAATGTCAAATAGATCAAAAGACTTGCTTATCGGTATACTATACTTCATGGTATTTAATTGCAAAAAATGAATTAAAATTATTTACAATTTTATTATAAAAATAAAAAGTACATATCTTTTTTTTTCTTGTAGTAAAGGACGAAATGTTTACTTTTGTACAAAACTGATTTGAATCATGTTTTATGTTGAATAATCTATTTCTCTTTACCAATTGCACTTTTACAACTTTTAGAAAATATCTTTTCTGAAGTTGTGTGACTATTTTTAATACTTAAATTTGATTTGGATTGACGCAATATTTAGTTTTTCAATCAAAACAATATTCTATTGCATTTTTTAAAAGTATAATTGCTTGTCGAAAGATTATCTCGTTCTATAAGTTTTTGTGCGTATGAGATACTAATATATTCACTTTATTTGGTGAAGCTGTTATATCTTTTCATGCTTAATCGTTTTGCCTTTATGTAAATTTAAGCCCGAAAATCAAATTCCATCCGTACACACCCGTACACGACTCTAGATTTTGAAATTGTTGGATCTATCAATTTAAAATGTACTTTGGGTTATAAGGCAAACTTTGCGAAATAACGCAAACATTTGCAAAATAACGCAAACTTTTGCGAAATAACGCAAACATTTGCAAAATAACGCAAACATTTGCGATATAACGCAAACCTTTGCGTTATAAGGAAAACTTTGCGTTATAACGCAAACATTTGCGTTATAACGCAAACATTTGCGAAATAACGCGAACATTTGCGAAATAACGCAAACATTTGCGTTATAACGCAAAATATTAAAAAAAAAGTTTGTGTGGCTCTAATACGCTTCCATATATTTGTATAAAAAAAATCGAAATATAGACTTGTGTACGGATGTGTACGGGTAGTGTTTGATTTTCGTGCTTAAATCAACATAACGGCTAAAGGATGGAGCATAGCTACACAATTTAAACTGAATAATACGTTGTTTTTTGTTCTCCCCCTAAAGATTATCTCCTACGCACAAGAGATTAATCTTTTGACAAGCGATTATAACTAAAAAAAATCCCACATTAATACATAGTATACCAATATTCAAGTCTATTGGCCATTTGTCATATGCGCATTTGATTGCTGACAAATCATAAATTATAAAAAAAAAATTTTAATCCATAAAGAAATATCTCAAATTAACATGGGGGGTAGTTTTTTTGTTTGTTTGTTTTTTCCTTTCGTATTTGTTTTGTTATATTTTGTTTGCTTGTTTTGCTCTTTTCTTTGTGTGCGTGTGTTTGTGTGTGTGGTTGTTTGTTTCTTTGCTTTCTGTTTTGTGTATTTAATGTTTATTGTTGTTTTTAACCCTTTATTTCAATAATTTCCCGTCAGTTTACTTCTTCAGTTTGATTTTTACAAATATTCCTTGCAAGTGAAGCTCTCATACTTTTATATACATAATAAAACGGAGTTTCAAACCAACCATTCACATTAAGATATTTTAAAAATAAATACAATACTAACAGAATTTCGGTTTTATGTTGTCTGCTTCCGGCTTTTATTAATTGTTTGTTCTTTTTATTTAAATTAATTTCGACATATCATTTCTCTCATGACGTGTGATGCAGGCTTAGCAGGACACGCTTTACCCTGTCGACGCACATTTTCTCATTCTTCAAAGATTAATTATGAACATGTCCATGCTATTTCTCGTAACACCGGCGAATCCATCTTTCGAAAAAAGTGGGTTTCGATGAGATTCCAGAAAAAAATGTGCTTCTAGTCGATTTTTACCATTTTTGTCAATATATACATAAATTCTGCACGAAATAAAAAAAAATTTCCAGAAAAGGGGGCTCGAACATCCGGAATTCTCCCCTGGATCCTCCAATGCATACATATGATGTCAAATAGATCAACAGACTTGCTTACCGGTATACTATGCTTCCTGGTATTTTATCGCAAAAAAAAAAAAGAATTAAAATTATTTACAAAAACATTATTAAAATAAAAAATACATATCTCTTTTCTTTTTTGCAGTAAAGGACAAAATGTTTACGAGTGTACAAAACTGAATTGAATCATCTTTAATGTTAAGTAATCTATTTCTCTTTACCATTTGTATTTTCATAACTTTTAGTAAATATCTTTTACTATTTTTAATCCTTAAATTTGATTTGGATTGACACAATATTTAGTCTTTTCATCAAATCAATATTCAATTGCATTTTTTAAAGTATAAATAATTTATTGCTTGTCGAAAGATTATCTCGTTCGACAATATCTTGTGCGTAGGAGATGCTTATATATTTTAATTTATCATATTATTTCATATCTTCACTTTATTTGGTGAACCTGATATATCTTTTCATGCTTAATCTTTTTGCCTTTGTGCAAAGTTAGGCCCGAAAATCAAATTCTATCCGTACATAACCGTACACGACTCTAGATTTTGAAATTGTTTGATCTATTAATTTAAAACGTTCTTTGTGAAATAACACAAACTTTGCGTTATAACGCAAATATTTGCGTTAAAACGCAAACCTTTGCGTTATAACGCAAATTTTTGGGAAATAACGCAAACATTTGCGTTATAACGCAAACTTTGCGAAATAACGCGAACATTTGCGAAATAATGTAAACATTTATGTTATAACGCAAATCTTTGCGAAATAACGCAAACATTTGCGTTATAACGTAAACATTTGCGTTATAACGTAAATATTTGCGAAATAACGCAAACCTTTGCGTTTTAACGCAAAACTTTGCGTTATAACGCAAACTATTAGAAAAAAAGTTTGTGTGGCGCTAATACGCTTCCGTATGAAACTACCTCCATGAAAATAACCACACACATGTATGAATATTTAGAAACTGAGAAACACTAATATATAGAGTTTGAGACACGCACTACAAACAAGTTCAAAGATCTACAGCAGGTGTCGCTCATACCGATTTCTCGTTTTAGCTTGTTTGTATTTGTAAATTCTTCATAATATTCTTTTTGAATAGCTATTTTAAATGTTAATCTAGAACGGAATAATTTATAACTGTTAAAGTGAACTTAAGACAGTCAAGATCGAGTCCTTCCATGACCCGCAATTCAGCTCTTCATTCGCACCCACAGTCACCATTCTATTTGATAACTATTATTAGTATATAGCAAACAAACTTTACGAAGGTTGAATAAGAAAGAAAATTATGAGCTTTGAACAGAATAAACTATTTTGATTGGTTTGATTAAATTCTGAATAGCCGTTTCCGTTTCTGATTTGATGAACTTTAAACACCTAATTTCGATTTCAGTTTCTCATAATTTGCGTTTTCGATTGAAAGGAAATTCTGATTCCGATCGGAAACTGCCCTTTTCGTGCGAAATACTATATATTCTGTAGAGATTTCGTGCGCAATACCTGATATTTAGCATGAAGTTCCTACTTTTCAGTTTTCGAGCAAAATACTTAGTATTCCACATTTTTGTGGCTATTGGGTGAGATACGTTTATCTCATGAACGTTACATGCGACATAAATTTGATAATTTGAAATTTCCCAAGGAATACAGAAGAAACCCAATTAAAATCCAATAAGTAACGAAGATTTAATCCCTTTTGGCACTCTTCCAAAAAAAATGGTTGGACCAGGACACAAAAAGTGAGATAAACATATTACTCGTATGCTTAAAAACATTATACTAAAATTTGATAATGATCCTTTTACTAAAACCAAAGTTATGGTTTCCACAGACGCAAAACGTCGTATTTAACCGATTTTTAGACATTTTATCTAAAATAGGTGGGGCCAAGAACCATAAAGTAGAACTCAAGCTTACTGATGTGCCAAGAAACATCATTCTCAAATTTGATAATAATACGTCCACTACAACCAAAGTTAGACCCCGACAACAATGACATCGTCACAATTTTTGCAACGTTAAAAGCAACAAAAGATCAAAATTGATAAACAAAAGACATTTTGTAGCAAAAAGTAAACAATTTTGCATTCTATTATCGAATTCCAAATAACTTCTACTACATTGTATTGACGATTGAAAGTCCAATATGGAGATTGAAGAAAGAAAGCCAAACAATTAAACAATGTTTTAACATTGCAACCACAGTTCATTCTGTATATGCTGGTTTCGGTTTCGGTCTCGGTTTCGGATTCAGTTTCGGTTTCGACGATGAATAGTAAAAATGTCTAGTAGACATTTTTACTTTTCATCGACGAATCCGAATCCGAGACCGAAATCAACATATACATAATGAATTGTGTTCGCATATTAAACTATTGTTTAACTGTTTGAATAGGTCAATTGTTTAGTTTTTTTTTTGAAGTCTCCAAATTGAACTTTCAATCGTTAATTAATAGAATATAGTAGAAGTTATTTTGAATTCGATATAGAATACAGAATTGTATATTTTATATTACACAATGTCTTTTGTTTTGCACATACGTAAACTGGGGTTCTAATTTTGGATACCTGGGCTCACTTCTTTGAATACAAGGGTCAAAATTTGGCTTCAAATGGTGACTTTGAGTCTTTGAACAACATAATATTTGATCTAGTACTGGTATACGGATTTTTATCAAATTTTAGTATGTATTCCTTGCATACGCGTTTTTATTTCATCATACTCTTTCGAATCAGTTTTATATGTTTGCGGTACAGAAAATTCCTGAATTGTAGGAATTGTAAGATTTTAAGACTGTAGTTTAAGAAAGGCAAAAGTCTCTGATGTTCTGAATTTTAGCATAAATAAAGTGTAAAAAGTAAACTGAAAAGTCTGTAGTTTAAATTCAATCTTTAAAAATGACCATAACAATGAAATGTTTTCAAAAGTTTACTTCATATATCTTTTCAAAAGAGTTTCAAATTTCATGAATTTTAGCATTCAAAAGATTCGAAAAGCAATATCTGTTGGTTAAACTAATTCTTTTAAAATTTATTAATTAAAAGCAATATAGTTTTTTTTTCCTTTATGATCTTCTGATTGAGTTTTACATGATTCCGATATTTAATGAATTAAGCATAATTAAGTTTTGAAAATTAAGGCTTTAAGTTTGTGGTTTATTCATGTTAACTTCATGAAATTTTTTATTGCAACATAAAAAACCCCTTCAAAAGGATATCATGAAATATAATTTTCAAAAACTGAACTGTTTTGGTCATTTTGAAACAAAGACCTTAAACCATAGACCTAAAATCTTTTTAGTGCCTTGTTTATGAAAGAGGTATGGTCATTTACCCGTGAATTTATTTCCTTCAGCATACTTATTTTGCGAATGCATTAAATCTTTTCGAAAACTGCTTTAAGAGATCATCTGTTATATGCACTATCAGAAAAAAATCAATTCAAATGCATTTTTGTACATTTAGATAAACGTGTGTGCAATTTTTACAGATTTTGACCATTTTAGTAGGTTTTGTTAAAATCGTAGTAAAGGACAATGTCATGCAAAACCAAAATAAACTAATCGCCTTTTAGAAGGGCAAATATTAATACGTTCGCAAAAAAAATGGTTTTGGTTCTCGGTTTCCTTTGAGTAGTACCATCTTCTCAAACACTGTAAAATATCTAAAATTGACACAAAATGTTATTTACAGCCATCATCGACTGCTGATAACCCAGAAAACGTACACGTGTGGCACATATTAATTTCATTTCTAATAAGTACACATACCAGAGACCACCTTAAACGATTTTCAACAATATTTGAGCATATTTTGAAAATGGACCAATATAGGAAAAAAAATCACGCCTTAATGGCAATAGTTCTTTGACTATCGCAACATATAAAACTCTCATGAAAGGGAATATGAAATAGAATTTTCAAAATGCTTACTTGTTCTGTTAATTTTTAAATATTGAGTTTAATCCATTAACTAACAGTTTTACCTTTCAAAACCTTATAAATGCTTAAAATAATGAATTTGTATACAACAACATATAAAACTACTTTGAAAGGATATATGAAATAAATTTTCAAAAACCTTTATTGTTTTGTGATATTAACAATTTGAATTAAAATCTTACTTCAAGTACCTTATTTGTGCAAAAATTCATGAAATTTGTATATCGTAACTTATTATTATGATCCAATATTTTTTTTAAACTGAATTTCTTTTTCGTCATTTCTAAATATTTAGCTTAACCTACAAACTTAAATTTATACGTTTTAGATAATTCATGATTTTTTTTTATATATTGCGATATATAAAACTTCTTGATGAAATATTATATTAAAAACG
>MJUU01010131.1:47555-64366 GCA_002080025.1 Modiolus philippinarum | reverse complement strand
ATGTGAGACAGTTGCTGATACCTTACTGTGGTTAAAATATAAAAAGGATCTTTTTAACTTTACTGAGGATTTAAATATTTGTTGTGCTTATCTACCACCTAGTGGCTCAAAGCATCATATTATGTATGACTGTGACATTTTCAACTTACTTGAGGAAAATATCGTGATGTATAGCACCAATGGGAAAGTCGGTTTACTCGGAGATTTGAATAGTCGAACTTCTGATGTGGATGACTTTATTGTTGATGATGTTGTTCACGAAACACTACAGGATCAATTTAGTGGATTAATTACTTACATTAGTGATTTCGGATTAGCTACACGGATTAATCCCGACACGGTGCGGAATGAATATGGATCAAAACTTCTAAACTTGTGTAAGACCACTGGGCTACGGATACTAAATGGTCGACATCCGGATGGATTTGCGAATGACTTCACATATTGCGGTCCTAAATGTTGTAGTGTATTAGATTATTTAATTACAACTCCGGATTTATTTACTACATTTAACAAATTTATCATATCCAATTTTAGTGAATATTCTGATCATGCAAGTTTACATGTGGAATTTAAAGTGAAATATATTTCTGAAGCCAATCTTGTGAGGGGTGGGGATCCAAACGTCGGTGAGGTTCGGAAAATATATCGATGGAATAATGAATTTAAGGAGCAGGGTAGAGACGTATTGCTATCCAATGTCAATCAGCTTAACAACATATGTGCGAATTTTTCTTTTGAGTCGCAAGAGAATGTGGATAGATCGATAAAGGAATTTAGTGACTTACTTAACAGTATAATGTCTCCGTTTTCAGAAGTTAAAACACATGTTAATAAGCCACCAAGTGATCGAAGTGTCCGTCATAAATCTTTGTCTATAATGGAGTGGATAAGCCGTGGTTTAATGAAGAGTGTAAACGTTTATACAACGCTTATATCAAATGTTTAAATGCGTTTAATCGAAATAAATGTGGTGCGACTCACATGGATGAAACGATATAAATCTATGGAAGCTCGACTGAAACGAAACTATATGCGACACGAAGGAAATATGTTGGAGTGTATTAGAAAAACCAACCCGAAGTTATTCTATAGTAAATTCGCTAATAAACGTCGTATCAGTGCTAAAATTTCAGGAAGTGAATTTTTTTACCATTTCAAAAGGATTGCCTCTGATATCCATTCAGATATACGCCGGGAGAGTGTAAATGGTGGTCCCGAGAGTGATATTCCTGTGTTTGAAGAATTAGATAGTGAAATATTAAATAGTGAAATTTTATGTGCTATATCAAATTTGAAAAGGTGTAAAAGTCATGGTATTGATGGCCTTTTAAATGAATATTTTATTGAATATAAGGATATATTGTTATCATTTTTCTTTAAATTGTTTAATGGAATATTGATTTCAGGACTATTTCCACAGGCGTGGTCTGTAGCAGCCTTAATACCGGTGTACAAAAAAGGTGATCCGAGTGATCCTAATAACTTTCGTGGTATTAGCCTTGTGAGCTGTTTAGCTAAACTTTTTACGAATATAATAAACAATAGACTCTTAAAGTGGGCTAAGACTTATGATACAATAACTGATGCCCAATTTGGATTTCGGCATGGACTATCGACTGTTGATGCGATATTCGCCTTACAAACTGTCATTTCCAAAACATTGGCTGAGAAAAGGAGACTTTATTGCTGCTTTGTGGACTATACTAAAGCATTTGACACTATCGATAGAATAAACCTGTGGAATAAACTTTCTAAAGTTGGGATATGTGGTAAACTGTTAAATGTCATTAAATCTATGTACTCAAATGCAAAAACGTGTATAGCAGTTGATGGTTTTTATACAGATTTTTTTCAGAATAATATTGGACTTATGCAAGGGGAAGTTATTTCACCGATTTTATTTGCAATTTATGTAAATGATTATGAGATGGAATTTATATCTAATCATTGTAAACCTGTTGATTTAAGAGAATTGAGTTTATTTTTATTAATGTATGCAGACGATATGGTGATATTTTCAGAGACTGTTTAGGGTTTTACAAGAAATGTATAGCAATACTGTAAAGTGGAAATTATCTGTTAATATTAGTAAAACTAAAATCATGATTTTTAGAAATGGTGGTGTGATTAAAGATGATGAAGAGTGGCATTTTAATGGTGAATTATTGGAAAATGTAAACAATTTCACATATTTAGGTGTGAGGATGAATTATAATGGTAAATTTACTGTTGCACAGAAACATGTAGCTGAGCAAGGTCGTCAAGCTGTGTTTGCTTTGTTGAGTAATATCAAGTCATATTTATTTAATCATGAAACTTTATTATCTTTATTTGACACATATGTTACTAGTGTACTGTGTTATGGATGTGAAATATGGGGCTTTCATAAAGCTCCGGATATTGAGAGAGTTCATATTAATTTTTGTAAACGTATTTTAAAGGTGAAGTCAAGTACACCAAATGTTATGATTTATTATGAGCTTGGTAAATATCCAATGTCTGTAACCAGAAAAATACGATTTTTTTATTTTTGGATTAAATTGTTAAATACCAGTATAACTGTATTTTGAAAGGATGTTACGAATACTTATATAACATGTGTTTAAGAGATCCAAATAGCATGAATAACTGGGTTTGTTGTATTCGTAAAGAATTGAATAGTATTGGTTTGAATGATTTATGGCAATCTCAACATTTGTTGAATAAGCAACATGTATTGTTGATAAAGCAACGACTTTTAGATATTGAAAAGCAAGGACTAGATGCTATGTTGAATAACTCACCAAAATGTAATTTATTCAGATATTTTGTATCAGATTGTTGTTTACAAACTTATTTACGTAAACCTGTTCAAGATTTATATAAGAAGTGTATCACGAAGATAAGGTTATCTTCCCACAGTCTTGCAATTGAACAGGGTAGATATTATAATGTTGAAAGAAATTGTAGATATTGCAAATTTTGCATTGGTGATATAGAAGACGAAATGCATTTTATATTATTATGTCCATTGTATGTTGATTTACGTAAATATCTCATAAAACCATATTATTGGAAAAGGCCATCAGTTTTCAACCTAATTCAGCTGTTTACTACAACTAATGTGAAAGAGCTATGTAACCTTGGTAAATATATTTTCCGTGCTTTAAAGCTTAGAAATGACTGTCTGTGAGTTGTTTAAAAATCTTTGTATTGATGTTATAGCATGTTATTAATATGCACTTTATAAACATTGAGTGAACTGTTTATTTTTTATTTACGTTCAACTTCCGTCTGTATTTTATTATATGTATGTCTATTCAAATTTATAATGCCTCCATACATGATGTAGATATGTATACCTATATGTTATATGACATTTGGTTAATAAAGAATAATAATATCAGTGTAAAACAACATGTTTACCTAACGGAGGTTATAACGCCTCCCCCAACCCCTTTTGGACTTTGGCTTTATTTTTTATACATAATGTGGGGTTGATCAACTGAGTTTATGGGACTGCATGGAAGCATTTTGTACTTTAACTTCAAATTTAGAAAACAAATTTAAAAATAAAAAAGGAGTCTGGACTTCAACTTTAATTACGGTCGTACTCTGCGGGACTCAAGAGTGGAGGAGGCTGGTAGTGGATTATACCCTCATGACAGTGTAAGCAACAAATGGACATGTATAGGATATTAATAATATCATATTTTACAGATGGAGAGGTGGCCCTCGTTTTATTGTCCGTTGTGTTGAAATAAATATTTATTTTCATCCTATCATTATTTGGGGTTTTTATGTTAATATGCAACTTTATGCCCAATTATGGGCATAAATCTAATTATTAGATTTATACTAATATGTACACTTCATGTGTCTCTATCCTGTTACCTGGTTACCTTCTTTGTTCAGTAGTGCAGTTTATTAAAAAAAAAAAAAAACAACATTTTTCACCCAAATAAGTGTTGTTAATACCATAATATACTTGTTGGTGGTCTTTTGACATGATTTTCTCAATTGAAATGATTATTTGCATTTATTCATTTTGATTAATATACTTTTCTCTGACTTAATCCATTTGAGTCATTTATATATTATAGGTCAATACATTTATATGAAATTTGGTTTTAATTTAAAATTTTTTTAAAGTAATATTAGGTATTTAAAATTACTTACATAAAAAACTCTTACGTATATAAATATTTTTAATGACCCTAGTTAATATTAAGCAATTAGATTTCCTAAATTATTTACTTTTTTCTTTCTCAGCAAATATTTTTATCTTACTTTGCAATTTCAAGTAAATTCTAAGTAAAAACTAGTAATACAGGTTTTACTCAGTAAATATGAGATTTATAAAGCTGTAAGAAATATGAAAAATAACAAATCACCTGGTGATGATATTATAATTAATGAATAATATCTGTTCGTCGATAGATTTTATGATTAGGTGTATATGAACCGTTGTTCAACTTCATTTTTGACACAGGTCTTATCCCCGAAGCATAGTTAGTAGGAATTATTATACCATTATTTAAAAATAAAGGAAATAAATTAGATCCACAAAATTACGGCCCCATTACTTTGTTATCCACTCTTGGAAAACCCGGGTGGAAAACTATTTACGTCTATTTTGAATACAAGATTGTGTAATTTTCTTGACGAGTTTAGTATTATAGATGAGAACCAAGCGGGTTTCAGAAAAGACTATTCAACTTCAGACCATATTTTTACTCCATATGCATTTTTTGAGTTATTAAAATTAAAGCATAAAAAGTTACACTGTGTTTTTTCGACTTCGAAAAGGCGTTTGATTCGGTGCAGCGTAATTTATTATTATACAAATTATTTCAAAGTAATATTAATGGAAAATTCTTTCGAGTCATTCGGAACATGTATGGTGAATAAAAGGATATGGAGTAAATGCACATGAGACAAAGTCTCTACAAATACATGGTAAAAAACAAGCAAAGGAACAACGCTTTTATTGTTGTTCTTCATCTTGAAGTCACCATGAGGCCTTCAACAATGAACTTTGCACATACCTCATAGTAAGTTCAAGACAGCCCCTTGCACCGGTTTAAGCGGAATTCTTTGCTAATTGTCGAGCAACGTATGACAATGTCAAGTCGTGTATCAGTCATAATAATGTAAAATCAGACTTTTTCTTATGTGAAGTTGGAGTAAGACAAGGTGAAAATTTATCTCCTGTCTTGTTTTCAATATTTGTAAATGATTTACAGATCTTTTTTTGAAAATACAAATGTATTGGGTCTTAGTTCATTGACAAAAGATATGGAAAATGAATTAGACTTGTACCTTAAACTCTTTTTACTGTTATACGCTGAAGACACCGTTTTGCTGTCCGAGAACTCGACAGATTTACAGTCAATGTTGAATGAATTTGCAAGTTATTGTGAAAATTGGAAATTGAAATTTAATATTAACAAAACTAAAGTTATGATATTTTCTAAAGGTCGAATTCCTGATGGACTAAAATTCTATATCAATGGAAAAGAAATAGAAATTGTAAAAGATTATAAATATTTAGGAGTCCTTTTTAATAGAAGTGGGTCTTTTTTTATCCACAAGGAAATATTTGAGAGAACAGGCAAGTAAAGCTATGTATGATATTTTGAAAAGGGGAAGAAAAAATCACTTATCAATAGAATGTCAACTTGATCTTTTTGATAAAGTAGTGATGCCAATTCTACTTTATGGGTCTGAAATATGAGGGTTATGAAAATTTAGATATTTAAGAGCAAGTGCATTTAAAGTTCTGTAAATTTATTTTACATCTGAAACAATCTACACCAAGTTTTATTGTTTATTATGAACTTGGTAGGTATCCCATTATAATAAACGTAAAAATGCGAATGATAAATTTTTTGGGTCGTATGATAAATGGAAAGGAATATAAATTGGCCTATAAATTGCTTTCAATATATTATAGGATTATGGGTTTGTTACAAGGTGGTTAATCTGTATCAAATCAAATTTTGACCATTGTGGCTTATCAAATATTTGGGAAATGCAGCTAGCTGATAAATGGGTGTTTAAAAGTGTCGAATTGCGGCTAAAAGATTAGTTTAAGCAAGAGTGTATGTCATTTATTAACAGTTCTTCAAAAACATTATGTTACAGAATTTTTAAAACAGATTTTGGTTTTGAAAAAATATTTGTCAATATTACCATATAATTTGTTATATTTCTTTTCTAAGTATAGATATGGAAGTCACAGTTTGCCAGTGGAGATAGGAAGATGGCATGGCTCACCTAGAAATGAGAGGAAATGCCATCTTTATGACCCCGGTGACATCGGAGACGAATACCATTTTATTTCATCTTGTTCTTTATTTAATATAGAGAGAAAGAAGTTTCTTCCAATTTACTATTGTTCAAATGTAAATACTCATAAATTTTACCAGTTATTCAATTCCATAAACAAGGTAATTTTGGAAAAAATGTGTAGGTTAATTAAAAAGATTTTAGCGAAAGTCAGTCCTCGAGGTTAATTGTCTATATTATATTATATCAATTCATGTATTGATTGTTGTTTATTGTTTACACATGCATTTACTTGATGTAATGATATACTATGTTATAGTTTGTAAGAAATGAAGTATTCGTATTCGTATGCGTAAATATTAGTAATATTTAAGTAAACATGATTATTAAAACGAGTAATCTTTCACTTACTTAGTAATTAAAGGCAATTGACGATATCAGCGTTTCGCGCCTCTAGTGGAATATCAGGTTCGATAACTCCAACAGGCTTGTAAGAGGGTGTTTCTACCAGTATGAATTATTGTAAATCTGCACATTTTAATATTAATTTGCGACCTCCCAGTATAATTGTTCAACCAAATTTTTTTGTCTTGATAATTATTGATGTGTATACTATCTACACAATACGGTGTTTACCTGTATTGAGACGTCTGCCGGTTGTTTACCTGTAATGTGATTAGACCCTTAAATTCAATTACCAACTTTGTTGTAAGCCTCAGATCGGAATATTGTTTAGGTGGGGTGTGTTTTGTATAATTAATTACATGTTTGTTGTGTTTTGTGACATGTATAGCACCTTTTGATACTCTGATCACCTTAATTAAATTCACCCGGACAAACATCTTTTGATGTGACCGGTCTAGAGGCAAAATACATTGTTGCTACATTCAAGAGTAAAAATTTTACTTAATGTCTATATCATAGATACCCTTAAGTTTTTCATACGTTCATACATGTCTTACCTGCAAAATGCACAAATGACATACAAGCAATACACATAATATTTACAAAGGCACAGGTGGAAAGGGCTAAACACGTTTCTTTATTTCATTACTTTAGATTTAAAAGTCATATTATATAAATTTATATATATGTATCAAAATAAAAAAAATAAAATCTAAATAAACGAAGACAAATGAAAACAAAAAAAAAAATTTAAATGAAAATAAAGAAAAACAACACAAATAACAATAATTTTTATATTGATATACAAGATAATAGAAATATTATAATATTGCAAAAAAATATCCAAAACAAAGCAGTGAAATGAATAAATTGATATTATAAATTTATATAAATATTTATGAAATGAATAAAAAGATCAAACATAATGAATATGTCTAAAAAATAAATTAATAAAATGATATAAATAAATTATTGATAAAAAATATATAAATGGAAATTCAAAGAATAATTTAAACAAATGCAAATATGAAAATTAGATAAATGAAATTCATTTTGATGTATAGAATAAACATATCTATGAATAAATAAATAATATTTGAGTCTGTTGCAATATTCTCAAAATAATCAAACACGAACAAACAAACAAACACAAAACAAACAAACAAAAACAAGCAAACAAACAAATGAATAAATAAATAAATAAATAAATAAAAATGATATTACTGTGGTAAACTGTTGAAATATTTATACCTGCTTTTTTGTACACTTAAGCAGGGAAGTCGTCGCGTATGCAACAAATTTCTGCAATCTTTTTCATGGAGAAATAATGGATACTTGGAAACCAAGATTGCAAGTCCACTTAGTCCAATATCTGCTTTGCACTCAGGCTTCTATACTCACATATTAGTAACAAAGATGTTTTTGTCTCTTGGCTTTTGCCGTCGTTTTTTTCACTATATTTATGTTGCTTGAGAAATACATTGAATATAAGTCGCTATTGTATCTAAAATGGTGAAATCTAGCACAAACATAAAACATTTTATACTGCATATTTTAAGCTAGCTGTACATATCAAAACAACGGCAGTAGAATACCGAAGGAACAAAGCACAAGATTACATAAATCAAAGTCCAGAGACGAGGCAAAAGCAAGAACACCAAAAGACGGAAGACCAAAGACACCACATGACCAGAAAACACACGAACATTACATAAACAACACAAAAAAACTAAAGCACTAACAGTGTGAACTCTCAATAAACAAGGGTGACATCAGGTGCTCCGGAAGGGTAAGCATGTCCTGCTCTGTGCACAGCACCCGTCACACTGTCAGTGGGTCAATCCAGGGTAAAGTCAAAACCGGTAATGTCAAATCCGGGAAGACGCGAATCTAGCTGATGATTAGTAAAATGTTGCATTATGAGACAAACATCTGCAGAAAGTCATTTTTGACACGAAAATAAACTGTTCAAATAAATGCTTTATTATATCACTTACCTAGCTCAGCTGTCCCAAGCAACCAGAAAATAAAGAACAGTGCAGCAAGGCTATAGTCATCCAAAAACGTGTTTAAGACTCAAGTGTTGAAAAACATATATTCAGAAAACACACATTGCATAATCTCAGTTATCAAACACAAGCCAGTCTGACAGACAATCAAAGAAATTTATTTCCTTGTTTGCTTAAAACATTTTCTCAACATTCTTTAGTAATCCTTTAATGTAAAATAAGGTTTGAGCTTTGTCATGCAAGTGATTAAACAACAATTTATCCTCTCTGGTTAAAAAAAATTATTTCTTCATATTTTTTTATTATGTTTTTTTTTTTTTTTTCTTTTCTTTTTTTTTCATTTTTTTTTCCATTATTTAAAATAACATGTTTGTAACTGCTCAATATTTTTTAAATTATTATTTTTGTTCTTCAATCTTAATGTTAATTGATAATCATTTAATATTTGTAGACACATTTTAATACACCTGTTCTTCTTGTTTTTTTTTTTATTATTATTACTTAGTAAATTTAAGTAAATTGTTAGTAATTTAGAGTAATTCACAAGTAATACTATTACTTGATTTAAGTAAAAAACAATACTTATGTTTTTTTAACGTATCGCAACCCATCCTTTACTTATGATAATGATGCTTCATTTTCACGAACAGTAAAATTAATAAATGCTTGTGACAAAGAAATTCAACTGATTGATGAAATAAACTTTTCTTCTGATGCTATCAGCTGTACTATTATGTTATGTATATATGCTGTAATGCTTTTGGTGAACTTATACTCATCACAACCAGTAAAATAAAGAAAACTGTTTTTGGCACAAACATTGGAAGGGTATATGGAAACATTTTACTATTGAATTAAATTTTCACAACTAGTAAAATGAGCAAATGTATGGGACACAGAAATCAAACGGGTATATGGAATTTCGCAACCAGTAAAGTATATCTATGTTGGACGCAAACATGCAAGGACCTTATGAAATGCAACTTTACTTATAAGTTTTGATTTTGACTGCGAGTTGTACTGAAGAGATTTTTCTTGTAGAGAATAACAAGATTTGTAGAGAATAAGATATACGGTTACTCACTTATGAATGTGTTTAAATGTGAACATCAAATTCGCTGATCAAAAACAACACGTGCTCTTTTCGCCTAACAAAACGATTGTTATAATGAAATACAACAAATTCCTTAAGTTAGACAAAACAATATGGTAGATAAATATGCTGCGGTCAAGGAAGTGGCAAAACTTTCAGTTTACCGAAATTAAGATTTACACCCCAAACTGTCTACCTTTCATTGACTCACCGTCGTGTAAGAACAACATTGTATACACTTGTCAGGTTTTCACGTCTCATATATCTGCATTGTGGACATTTCACATCGGTGAATCTAACACACTGTGTAAGCTTGGGGTGTCTATCTTGACTTCATTACAATAAAGTTTTGCCACTTCCTTGACCGCTGCAATAGTATATAAGATTAAAATATGGTGGATATATTGTATATCAAAAGAAATGGTATCTATTAACCACATAAAAGTTATTTTATATGAGAAGTTATATAAAGTCTCTAACATTGTTTATACAAAATGTAGTTTATTACTTATATTTCTCACATCGAGATAGTTAAATTTTCACATTTTAAAATTCGAGGTTTACCCGAGAACTTTGAAATGTGAAAATTTAACTATCAAGCTGTGAGAAATTATCGTAATAAACCGGAAAACAATGTTAGAGATTGTTTCTCAAATTTCTACTCAATTTATTTGAAGAAAAGCGATATCCGTAGTCTCTAGTTTCAAGTATGCCACCATTTTGTTGCTATCATCGTTGCGATGTGTATTATTGCGCTATTAATTGAAAGGAATGTTGAATATAATATTTTTGATAACAATGTCATATTATAAATAAATGAGTTAATGCAAAAACTATTTCGCTAGACAATGATATAGGTGTTAATTTCAACAACATCCTGTTTCACTATTTCTAGAAACTGGCACGAGACATTTACATGATTGACCAATCGCCAACTGACATCAAATTTCCAAACATGCTGATTATTATTTCGATAACCAATCTATCAGGAGTTGTTTAAATTTTGCTAGAAATGAGAGAAAATGACACAAATCACTTGGCATATATAAGACTTTGTCTCATGTACACTTACTCTATGGCCTTTCCTTGTTAATATATATCAATATAAACAATCTAAATAAGTTTGATATCACTTTGAATAAAAGGGGGATAATGCTTGAAGTATTGTAAAACAGCGATAGTAATTTTGGCTTAAACACTGAAGATGCTTTATAGAATGTGAGATTTCAGTGTATTTAGGTTGTCTTAATGACACAGTAACATTGTACTAAATCACAACATTGATGAACCCCATGACTGCATCACTTCGTAGTAGTAGTATTCTAGATAATATATCCAAGATAACCTTGACTATTTTACATTCCCCGCGGAGTTTAAACAGTGTTGTTTTTAACCCCTCCCTCTTACACATACTCATCCCATATTCCAATCGTTTGCTAATATTAAATATAATATATACAAAGATTGGATTACGATGTGAGTGTGTGTAAGAAGGAGAGGGGTTAAAAAAGAGGGGTTAAAACAGCACTGTTTTAATTTCATGGCAAATGTAAAATATTCAAGGTTATCTTGGAATTGTAAATATAACCCTAATGTCTGCAGGCTGCTTGTATTTAATCAAATGAACATTAAGGTTATTCGGAAGTATTCTGCCATTTTTATTTCATATTTCATGCGTCATGCTTTGATAGGCATTTTTATTAAAGACGTCTACAAACATTTCAAAAGTTTGACAAATCTTCACAATAAAACGCAAATAATGGGCCCATTTCTCAGAGTTCAGCATTAAATTTATACTTTGAAATGAAAATCTAAAAAAGGGGGTAATTTCAAAAAAAATATTTAACAAAGAAATCACCACGAAAATTAATATATTAAAAGATATAAATAACCAGGGAATAAATTCAAAAATTACTTTCTATATATTTCAGAAAATAAAAGAGTACATTGAAGGTATTTCAACAATTTGAATACATGCAGAAATTTAAGTGTACGATAAAAACTATCACCAATACATTTAAATGACAGTAACCTCATCCAGGTGGTGTACGGAAAAATTAATCTGTACTTCTGAAGAGGGTGAGATAAAATCAAAGATTGAATGATTTTATGGAATCCCGGTATGTTTAGTCTAAATACGTGAAGAAATTTTGATTTTAGAGTGAATATATATATATATATATATACACTGAATAAGATTAATCAATGTTTTAAGTACTTTACAAGGAAAAAGAAAGTCCAAATTAGAAGTGGGCTGTTGGCATAATAACTTTAATGAAAACAAGGATGTATATTTAGAAGGATAGGAAACTCGTACACAATCCATGTTGTAATTTAAAATCTATAGCGAGGCGTTTGATATGCATTCACTTTTGAGCTATCTACTTAAAAAGTTGTTTATGGATTTTTATAACATTATGGGTTCCTGATAGCTGAATATTTTTTACATCCGTAGAGTAAATTTCGTTACATTACAGCAAGTAGTTTCTTCAATACACACGATTGAAATGTGTAATCAAAACATTTTCGTTGATTTTTTTGTCACTTTCGGTTTTCATACGTAAAAATGCACTACGATTTGGAACCAAAGGCTTTAAAGGGAATGCACAGAATTTCACAAATTTAATATTTTCCTTAAGTTTAACATCTACTGTACTCGCAAAACAATTCTTGTGACCATCATTATTATATTTCTGTTGTTTTAATGCTTTAAAAAGGGGTCCAAAAGTGACAAAAATCCCACGCCTCGCGATATATTTCCAAATTATCATGAGATGCCTATCCTTCTAAATATACGTCCTTGATGAAAATTATTGAAGGTCAGGAAAAATTTTGTTGAGGATAAGGTAACCAATACAAAAGAATTCAGTAAAGTTGCGAGGTGGTTATATAGTACAAAAATACAACAGTCAGTGAAATGGTTAACAAGTCAAAATATAAACAACAATAAGACAACATCTGAATTTAAAAGATAAAAAAGGAATTAAAATGTCCAATATTTCGATATGTTTTGTCTTCTTCGGGGGAAAGTAAAGATAAAAAAATACGAGTGGACACGCTGAATTAAATATAAAACCTGAACCTAGGTAATTTCGATGTGCAGCGAGCTGAGAAATTTAATAATACTAGCCGATCTTGAACACATTCACAATAAGGTGATTAAATTATTTGGGTCAAGAAAGTAAATGATATTGGGTAGGGACAGAAAAGGACATGACACAAAGTCTTCCCACAAAGAAGACATAACATGTCAAAATATTGGACATTTTAATCCCGTTTTTATCTTTTAAATAAAAAAAATCAGCTTTGCGTCAGAAAAAATATATTTAGTCATTGTTGTCAATCAGATAGTCAGAACATTTATAGGTATATTCATTCAAGGGTTATTCGAAACATGTCATTCAGTTTTAGGAAAGTAACTTAAGAAACTGCAGTTCTGTACGAAAATTGAAAACATTAATTAAAGTGCTTACGATATATTTTTATGGAATAAGCAATGAAGTCATATGGAGTAAATGTACATGAGTCAAAGTCTCTACAAATACATGGTAAAACAAAGCAATGGAAGAACGGACGCCTAATAACACAATCGTATCCTGAGTTAAGGCGTTATTTTAACGGAAATTGTTCACATGGCCCTGCTTTGTTTACGTTCACATTATTTAAATCTGAGACAACAAAACCTGTTTTGGAAAAGTAGTAAAGGCCCAAATGATGTTGACATTTGGAGAGAAAATAAAGACAAAGAAAGAAGTAAATCTATAAATTCACTTTTTTTTATATTTTTGCTTTAACATTTTGTGGTACATTACATGTGAAGTACTGTTTTATTTAGGCAATATTATGGAAGTATTAAGAATATAATTATCTGTAGATAGACCTCTACCAAATGCAGGAATCGGAATTTCTTGGTTGGAAGGTGTAGGTAATATTGATTGATATTGAGTAAGGGGTAGGATCTATTACTCATGAGTAGAACATCTGGAGCTTGCCCGCTTTTAGGAAGATAATGATAGGCGATCGTATGGTCGTCAGCAATATTGTATAACATTAACCGAGATTCATTCTTGCTTCGGTATTCGTTTGCCGATGATTTCAAAATGTCCCTGTAAAGACACGTTTAATTTGGTTCATGTTGAAGCAACACTAGCAAAATTGGCTGAGATGTACATGAAGATGTTACGTATCTTTTTGCGACTGCCTATGAACACAACATAGATACCATGTGGCTCGTATATTTCCTTTTTCTGGATGAACGACGATATATAGTTCGAAAATAGGATAAATAAATTACTAACAAAATAAATTAACAAACACAGTTTTTGAATAAACTGACAATCCATCGGGAAAGCATTATGGATTGTGGCCAGATCCATTTACCGGTTTTTGTTTATTCATTTTTGTTTTTTGTTTGATTGTCTACTTTAGATTAATATAAACTAATTCATTGATTTAATTGTACATCTGTCACTATTCAGAGAATGCCGGGCAATACAGTACCATTCATGTGATCAGGTCATGCATTTACTGAACTAACGCTCGACAAGTTATGTTACCAAAAGGATTTTTTTTCAATTCGAATTAACAGTTAGATCATCTGTAATAAGACCGGTGTTCGATCTGTAAATTAGTCCCTTTCACTGATGATGGCTGGGATTACGTCCACTTTAATTTCCTCATATGATTTCTCGACAAGTTATAATATTTTGTACGTCATCAAAAATACTCACAAAGCCGTGTTCGGAAAAGTGAAGCTTCCGCATATCGATAAATTAATTTTTGTACGAATTTAACCTCTAAGAAAATCTTTTTCATTGGCCCCAGTTGTCATCAACCGATATCTCAAAAAAAAATTGTGGAACGATGGAAAAATCAGATTTAAGGTGGTAGACCTAGGGAAGCCCAAATCTTTCCACTCGTTTAATTTTCTTAATATTTTTAGTATTAAAACTACACATGTTAATGTTGACTTTTAGCAATTTTCAACAATTTTTAACGTCCCGTTTTATATCTAGTGGTCATCAAAGATACCCTGTTTCCTCATATTATTTGATCCGTTCAGGACTTGATTGTGGTGTCTAAAATTTGCTGTAGTTAATTTTTTAGTTGATTTAAGATTATTTCAAATGCAAAATTCTGTAGTTTAGACATGTGTGAAAGTAAGCATAGTAATGATAGTAAATTTAACTAGTTTGAACTGAAATACATGGGTGTTCTGAATAGTATAGGCTGAAATTTTTACTCTATTTTGATCAGTATTCACTTCTTGTAAAAAAATTCTGTCGTTTAATTTTCACCAAAAAAAAATGAGAATAGAAAGAAAACTAGTATATGTAAGATATATTAAAATTTTAGAAAATTCTCTCGTACTATTTTTTCTTAATTTTAGAAAAGAGTAGGTAAAAATCAATAAAATTGCCGAATCTGTGCTATGAATTACCTCCCTTGGAAGACATCTGACTTTTACATATTTTCAGTATCTTTGGACAGCATTGCTAAAATGTAAAGTAAAGTGCACTCATTATGAATAACTGGATGTTGGATATTTGTTTTCATGACAAAATTAATATTTATTTGCTGTGTGGAAAAAAATTACAATTATGAAATTCTAATAATACCTATTGAAATGATTCTATTTGTTTGTGTAAGTAATAAAAAAAAAGTGAAAAAACGGAGTTATCTCCTCCTACCCCAGGTCTGAATGAAAGTAGTTTTGTAAGGTAATACTTGTGAATGAATGTTTAATGTATTGCGGGAAAACCAGTCCATTTGACCCCAGAATTGTTTTCACTTGCTCAAATGAAACATACGATTACACTCGACCGATGTGTGTGCACAACGTAATCGATGGAGGCAATATAGGAGGGTTATTCTCTGACAACTTTAATATTTGTAATGAAAATCTGTCCGAAGACGATTACTTACCCATTTGTTCGAATTTCTTTCTTTTTTAAAGATCAATCAACTAATTCACACCATAACCAATTCAGAAAAAAATAATGTTAAATACAAATTTATCTTAATTTTGGCGGAAAAATAACGATTCTAAAAAAAATATAAATTACCGTCACATATAGAATTCTTCACGTGGCGGTATGTCCCAATCTGTATAGACGACAACATTTTTGCAATTTTTGCCCTTTAACATTTACATATGTCAATACTGAGATTTATATGTGTAGAGTAATTTCAAAGGTAACATGCACACACATTGTTTTCCTCTTCTCTGTCTTAGTTTGTTTTATATCTGATCTCAAACATCTGTCCCACACTTTTTTTGTCATTACCGTCACGGAACATTTCAAGTACCAAATATGATATTCCTCTACAGTAAAATGTGTATAATTATGCCATACACCTTTAACATACGTATCCTAAGTGGTTTGGCAATTGTTACTTTTACTATAATAACGGATTTTTTAATTATTTGAGAAAAACATAGGTTAGTTTCAAAAAGTACCTTTACTACTGGTCTTTACCGTACATACATACAGTCGATCTACATCACAATTACATCAGCAGATAAAGCTCAAATACCATAGACACAACCACTTGCCTGACTAAGAATCCCTTCAGAGATAAATTCAAAATCTTTGACGGTTCACGGATTTGTCTCCACCGTCACTGTCTTTTCCGTCACGTTCTGTTAGGATACAAGCGTTACGGTGAAGACAAAATTCTAGTTTTTTTGGCTATATCAGTCAAACTAAATACATTTTCAACCTGTTTTTTAGAAACCGCACAAAAGTGTTTTATTTCCTATAACAGACGTTATCTTTTTTCGTCAATTTCTCTTTAATAACTAGAAAACTTCAAAATTACATCAAGGTCCATACTTTATGTGTGGATACGGTATCTATGTTTTTAGTAGGGTGCCCAAGGTCCAAAAAGACGCTTAGTTTTCGAGTTTGGGTTAACGGAATCACACACGGCTAATTTTTGTTTTTAATGATAGAACAACTATTAAATTTCAAATTTTTAGCTGTCGTAGAAAGTTCCTGTGGTCACGATTTCTCTAATTTCTCCTTTTT
>MJUU01010131.1:22169-47460 GCA_002080025.1 Modiolus philippinarum | reverse complement strand
AAACAGTGCTTGGGATATGGTATATTTAAAGTTATAGAAAATAGTAGTACTCTCTTATATTCTAATTAAAAGTTATTCACGATAAAGCCAAGACCTGAAATATTTATTTGAATCATAGAATGCAAGTTATTTTTGATTGGTTTTTGTAATTTATCGGTCTTAATGTCGGGGTAAATTTGAATTTAAATTAACGACATTTTCATCGAATACGAAATAACTATGCTTCATTTCTGAAAAATTCCAACTTTAACGAAAGTAAATATACAAAGTGTACATATGCTCCAAAAATAATGGATGTAATATCCACCGTTAAAGAGAAATCAACAATTAAAAAGCCAAAATTTGCGCAAAACTTTCAAATTTTAGTCGATGTGAAGACCATGCCGATTGTTCATATTCTTTCAAATGTACAACGAAAGATAACTCTAATCATTTCTTGTTAGAATCACTTGACAAGCCCAAGTCTACTTAAATAGCGGGAATCTAATGACAATTTTACGTTGCTTGTGTTTTGATTTTCCAAGCATATGTGTTTGTTTTCATGTTTAAAATCACTTTTCTGCATCATTTCAGATAATATAATAGGGTTTTGTTTCAGTAGGAACGGTTTTACTAAGATTTATATCAATGTGTGTTTTTTGTGGGAAAATTGACTTAATTGTTCCAATAACAAAAGTGAGATTTATTTTGCATAAACTAAGTTTATTTCTTAGCGGTTCGTTTTAAAATTAAATTCAAACTTTCTTTTAAAGAATAACCCTATAAAAGTCAGAAATGCGCAGTTCTTTATATCCGAAAGAACCCCTCATATCACGGAAGTGCAAATATTCAAAATGACAGGCCTTCAAAACAAAATGCAACCTTTGAAACTTGTTGAATAAAGGCAACAGACAAATCATTATAAAAACTAAAACTAAAGAACTACCCCAATAACATTTACAATAATATTCGAATTTCGTTGCAGTTTTATCTGTGAAATAAAGCCCACTTTAACATGCATAAAAATTTTCAAAATTTTAGGAACTGACCTTTGACCCCATCTAAAATAAAATGTGACCAAATTCAATCTCTACGACATCGTCAGTTTGATGCGCCATTGTATCCTCTTTCCAAACATGTATAATACAGGTGTGTGTTATTCCGTTAACCCAAAATCGGAAAAATCGTCTCTTGGGCACCCTACTATTTGTCATTTTTGTTATTTTTGATAGTTGAAAGAAATAGATCAGAGCAAAGCAAATAACAAACAGAATCGATGCTGATAAACATTGTATTTCTTATTTGACAGAATATTCTTTTAAACAGAGAATTCCTAAGACCAAAAATGTCATCACCGTCACGAGTTTTTCTTTACCGTTACACATCTTTCTTTTACCGTCATGAATGTCTCCTCTTACCCTAACAAAAATATAAAACAAATCGCTAGTAATGATAGAAAAATGCACTTCAAATTTTATTGCTTTATCAAATAGTTACAACAGTTTAGTCTCTATTCTATTTTTCTTATCATTTCATCAGTAGAGCAACCACAACAGGAACTTTTTGGTAAAATATGCTCTTAAAAGTGGTGACAGTATTCAGTGAACCATAGTGTAGTAACTTTTTACACTGATTGTATGTATATTTGAATACTTTTACAGTATTTACTTTATTTGTGTTGATATTCTCTATTGATACAAATAAGTTACTAGTATTCGGAGAAATGTGTAAAAATGGTGTCTTAACTCTGTGACGGTAAAGACACATTTTCATGCTCGATCAGTCAAATGTCCATTGAAAATCGAGAAAAAATATATAAATGCTTGTGAGAATAGCATGCCAACCATTTTGTCACGTTTCTACAATGCCTGCTTTACACAAAACAAAAAGAAAAAATGAAAAAAGATAAAAACAAATTTCAATATTTTTTCCCTTAAATTATTACAGTTTGTTAAAGTTGTCAGAGAATGACCCAGGCCATTTTAATGTCCAGTTATCCAACGTGGACAACTTGATCAAATATTATGCCGTAATGAACTTCAGTCTTATCTGTTGTGTACTGCACGTCAAAGCTTTATCAAAGGCCGTAATTTATCAAGTTTTTGTGAATGAAAGAATGAAAATCACGCGGTTTCTTTTTTAGGCCACGCCTTCTGTTGTAATCCAAAACAGTATCCTGTGAAATAAGTTCCAAATTATGGAATAAATGTTACTGATGTATCTCCCTCATGCAAAGCTCTGTCCTTGGCTGATTTTTAAACATCTTTGACTTTTTGGTCTTCCAAATGTTTAGATTTTATCTGCACTGAAGAGACATAAGTTGTCGAAATGCGCATATGCAGAATTTAAATTCACAGTAATTTCGGTATTTAGTTATTTGGCTTTAAATTTAGATCACTTTGGTTATTTGTTCTCAATCAGTTTTTAAACATCTTTGAGTTTCTGGTCTTCCAAACGTTTAGATTTTATCTGCGCTGATGAGACATAAGTTGTCGAAATGCGCATATGCAGAAAATAAATTCACAGTGACTTCGGTATTTAGTTATATGTAAGATTTATTCCGTTTGAAGATTATTTCACCAGGTGAGCAGTAAATACTTTGCTTCACAAGGTGAGCTATGAAATATGTTCTTTTGGAACTATTTCACGTTGGACACTATAAACCGTTACACTGTCATGCAGTCACAAAATTTAATAATCTAATGTAAGTTAGCATGAAAGTGATATCAATCATGTTAGTAGAATGAAAAAACACAGAGGTCGACATGTTTTCATTTGCAAATTCGTACAAAATACATGTAAGTAGGGACCGACCGTTTAACTTGAAGGGGGCGGGGGGCTAAAAATAATCTGGAGCCGATTTTATGTGAAAAAAAATATTTTGGCTGCCAAATAACTCCATACCGAAGTTACTGTGAATTTTGATTCTGCATATGCGCATTTGCCAAAATGATGAAAAAAAAATTTCTGACGGTGGCTTTCTGTCCAAAAAATTAATGTTAATTTGAAAAAAAATATTTTGATACACCTGAAAAAAATAAATAAATTGTTTCGCGCGCAGCGCGAAAAAAAATTTCTGTCGAGAAAAAAAAACCATAACCCCCTCCCCCCTTCAGGTTAAATGGTCAGTCCTTTATCAAGCGAAATTTTGCAAGTTTAGCAAGTATAGCGATTTGAAAGGCTTAAAACCTCTTAAAATGCTTCCGCTACGCAATCACATTTTAAGGAGTTTTTACGTCTTTCAAATCGAAATAACTGGCCTTATTCACTTGATAATATATATTATGCAAAGGCATAAATTTTATTATTTAGAAAAAGACAACATTCGTCAATTGGCCATACTATACCTAGTAAATTAAAATATTAAATAATTTATTTCTATCTATATATTGTATTTTGAAAAAAATGTTTGATGGGGATGGATAAGATTTGATTTGAGACTGTTGTTCTGTTTCAATGAAATATGAATTATTGTCTTCTTCAAATCAACTTCATTCTGCCCTTTTTAAATTTGTCTGTTGACTTTAATATCCTCTGATGAAACAAACCAAACTTTTTTCTATTTCGAACTATACCTCTTCTTGGAACTTGAATGATTTTTGTTTTATTATTTTGAAATATTTACATGAGTGTTTTCATTTCTATTCTCTTTTTATTTTCCCATGTACTTTTTGTTATTAATTTTATCAGATTATATAGAAAGATGCGTGTGATACTGTCAAGTACTCTTTATCCTCTTCTCATTTGTCGACCACTTGTAACAAGTGCCACTCTTTGGGAAGCCAAAAACAAATAAAAAAAACTTCCTCCTACCCACTTAAAGTGATACTCCACCGGTATCATTACTCTTTATTTGAAGCTCAATGGTCATTTCAGCTATTGTCTGATGATAAACAATAAGAAGTCATGATTTTAGATATTACTAAGCTGGGTATTTTGCTAATTATTTTAGCAGATGTATGTTTTGTTTATCCCTGGAGGGGGTGAGTATATTTTAATTTAATTCCTTACACAGAGTATATCGGTATATACAAGTTTAAAAAAAAAGAAAACAAAAGAAAACAAAAAAAACAAAACAAAAAAAGCATCACTCCTGGTTATCGTAAACAGAGATTGGTGTTCGATAGTTTAAATTATTTTATCAGAGCTACCTTTTTTTGCATTTGTATTTTAGTTTTTATTTACAAGGATTTATTTGCATCCTTAATATTATTTCAGTGTCTTTTATATTTTAAATTAGAGCTTTTTGCACTATTGATCGTATATATAATGTGGATCAATATCATGTCTTGGTATTTTGTTATAGTTGTTTTTGTTTGCCCAACCCAATTAGTCTATTTCACCATACTATCTCAAGAAAGGATATGGAATAAATGAACATGAGACCATTACACATATGTCTTCTCCAAATGCCATAATTGTAATGAGTCGTATGGCCACCTCTGAAACTAATTTCCCACTAGCAGCACTAGAACCCAAACATAGGAAATCCACAATTTCAAAAAATGTTTAAAATGCATAAACCAAACTAAATCCGAATAATCTGTAAAATCAAATAGAGGTAATGACAAAACTAGGATGGAGGGAGTTAAACCTTAGGTTTTAGAATTTACAAAATTTAGATAAAAGTTTTAAAAAAGGTGCACACATGAGATATAATCTCAAGTACAATATTATTTATTTAGATTGCTTAAAATATTTATTATTTTCTATAACAGGCATGTCTGTACTAGAACAAACATTATTTACTACAGTTTTGAACGCTGTGGATGCTACCTTTGGAATAGGTAAGTCTTTAGCGGGCGGTATATAGTGATCACGGTGTCTGTCCGTCCGTTCGTCCGTATGTTCGTTCATCCGTCCGCCATAGGGAACTTACATTGTTGCGACAACTCCTCCTAGACCATTTTATATAATTCATTGAAAACTGTCACAGAATATTGAGTACACATTGCCATTGTGCACAATCTATTTAAAAATTTGATTTGATTTTTTAGGGGGAGCCGGGGTATATTTTACTGATCTTTGCGCACAGATTTTCTAGTTTTTAATGCTATAAATGATAAATATTTTAAAATTGTGTATATACTTTAAATTTATTACCCAAATAATACACCCTTCTTTCAAATTGATGATCATTATGAAATAATTGACCTATTCACAAAATCTTCACACTCTATTATGTGAACATAAACATAAAATAAAAAAAACACAAACCAATCTGCATCACCAAGTAAAAGGAATAAAATGATATCTAAAGCCCCATTTACATGCACAAGTATGTAAATTTACACGTGTGTAAAAGTACACCAGTATGTAAAAGTATATTTGCTATGCATACACATGCATTTAATCTGAGGTGTGTATATTAATTTAAAAAGCTTATTACTAGAAGTGAAAAGGGTCGAAAAACATGTAAAAAAAATAAAAGTTTTCGTTGGATCTTGGAAATTTGTAGAATGATAGAAAAACATAAAGGTGCATTGTATCTGTTTTTATTTTCCAATCAGAGTCCAACTTCCACTATAACCAGCCAAAAAACGCAAAATCAGACATAACTGTCAGAGAAGTCTGAATTTTATAGAAATCATAGTGCAGTGTGTGTGCATCAATTTCGTGATTCAAATCAAGTTGCAAGACCCTTTTCTTCCATTTCATAGACAGGAACAGAATTTTGCACAGTGTGCATTTTTAAGTTTGCATTTACATGCTCAAACTGCATACCGTGTAAATTTACACATGTGCAAATATACATTTACACTTGCCTCTGATCTCATGCAAATTTTACACACTTTGTTAAGTTTACACATATATGCAGTTGCGTTTACATGCAGTAATTGCACAACAGTGCAAATGTGCATACCTATGTAAAAATACACATGTGTGTAATACTGTGCATGTAAATGGGGCTTAAATAGAATTTTATTAATTTGTTTTTGGGGGTTTTTTTTTTTGATTGTTTGTTTGTTTGTTTTTTTTTTTTTTTTGACAAGAAAATCTTTTTTTCAAGAAAAAGGATAGTGAAAAATGGTTAAAACTTTCAACCCATAGAACAATTTTTTCTCTACATTTTAAAAAAACTAAATAACATTTTCTGTCTGTTTCTTCCAAAATGGTAGAGATTAATGATTCAAGAATCTTCAAAAATAAAATGCAAATTGAATAGCATATATATAATGAAAAGTGAAGATCAAAATGTTAAAAGAATGATATTTAGATGCCTTAAGCCATTTTGTTTCGCATTGTTCCCTTTACAATTTAGTTTTAATAATAGTGCAAAAAGTTTTATCATTGCGGGCATCAATATCACCGTAAATATCACATCAAATGCAGATGATATCCTTTTTTAGTCGAATAACAGGAAGTTTTATCGAATGCCAGAGGGACGATATTGGTTGAAGGTTGATACGATACCCGATACAGTTTTTGACATGAATACGCTTTTTCCTAGTATATTTCAATAATTCAAAGGTCATTATTGTATTTTTATCTGCAACGCTGACCTTTGAAAAAACCGAGCCACTTCGGACCAAACTCAGATAAAATAATCCTTTGGTGGTCCCCTTCAAAAATTTTCAGGTTTGTACCCAATCCAAGATGACCGATATTAGATGACATTATTTGACATAAGACTCTGGGATAACATATTCCTATTAGATACCACCGAGCCAATTGGAAGCAAACTTAGTCATAATATTAACATTAGACCCTTTAGGAAATGCATTCAGAAATCTTCTACTATGTAACCAAGGGGCAATCGGACCACATTTAGTACTTCAGTGGTTTCATTCAAAGCTCGTCAAAGATGGCCGCCAATGGCGAACATAGTTAAACATAGAATCTTATGGGCAATACATTTAAAGATATCCTGTAAAACCACTGACACAATTAAAACCAAACTTTGTAACTTTGGTCCTAGGGTGGTTCCCATTAAATTTGTGATTTTTATGTTCGTACCCTTTTCAAGATGACTGACAGTGGGGAACACAGTTTAACATAGTACCCATAGGGAAATTTACTCAATGATCTTCTTTTCTTAACATACTGAGGAAATTTGGACCACATGTAGTCACAGTAGTCCTTGCGTTGTCCCTTTCACATTTATGATTTTTATGTTCATATCTGATCCAAGATTGTCCCCAGCGGGGATCATTTTGAACATAGAACCCAATGGGAAACATATTCAAAGATCTTCTTCTCTGAAACCACACATCCAAATGTGAACAAATTTGGCTAAAATAGTTCTTGGGTGGCAACTTTAAAGTTTGTGATTCTATCGTTCGTAACTCATCCGAGATTGCATCCATCGGGGAACATAGTTCAACATAGGACCTTATTGGAAATACATTCAAAGATGTTTTCCGCTAAAAATACTTCGCCAATTTGATTCAAACTTATAGAAAGTAGTCCTTTTATAGTCCCATTCAAGGTCTGTAATTTTCATGTTCGTGCCTCTTCAAATGTGGCTACCAGCGGCGAACACTGTTAAGCATAGGACCCTTTTGGAAATGAATGTTAAGATCTTCTCCAATTAAACCAGTGAGCCAATTTGAAACCATACATTGTCAACATGGTCCGTTGTTGGTGCCTTCAAAATTTGTAATATGTATGTTCCTACCTCATCCAAGATGGCCATTAATGAATTAAAAAGCCTTGTTGGAAACCACAACATCAATGGTCAAGGAAAGCCCTTTTAAAATTTTTTTGATAATACTCTTACTTCATAAAATTAGGAAGTCATTGCCAATATACAATGTACTATTAGACTGATTGCCTATTTTTTCTGTCAAATAACATGCAGTTTCGCTGCTACAGTCACTGTAGTCGATATCACTAGAACACAAATAATTTCCGATTTATCGTATGGATTAATATGGTATAGGAATGTGGACATCTTTAAAGTTTCAACTACAGAAAATGTCTGTTTTGTCATACGTTTTAGTGAAATTATAGAAAGACATCGATATTATATCAAATGCTAAAATTGTCCCTTTTGTCACTAGTTTTAGTAAAATTAAAGGAAATTTTATATTTGCGACCATCAATAAAAATCAAGCCCACATAATTTCCTCTTGCCGTCTATTTTTAGTTTAAATAAAGGAAGTTTTATGATTGTAGGCGTCGATATCATATCAAATGTAGAGAAGACCCTATATGTCACATAGATTTCGTTAAATTACAGAAAGGTTTAGTTTTGCGAGCATCGATATTATATGGAATACAGAAAATGTCTCCTTTTCTAAGTTTTATAATTGCAGTCATGACTATTAATTTATATCAAATACATAAAATTCCCTTTATCAAATATTTGTTGTCAAATAACAGATAATGCGATGTTTATTACAACGAATCTGCCTTTGAATGTTATGTAAAACATTTTACATGACCTTCTAGAGAACGATGATATAATTGTTGTTGGATTCTTATAGTATTGACATATACAGCCTCAACCATGTCGAATCGTCACTTGAGTTATAAGATTTAATAGTCACTAATTGCTGTTTAGTACACTTGGATAGAATTTTTAAAAGTAGATCAAATTTCATAGATTATGTAATTTGTATAAAATGAAGCAAAATTTTGTCCTTGATAATCTTGCAGATATCTTCAATTTTTCAGTCAAAACACAACTGATTATAACTTGAGAAGACCTTTAAAAGTATACCATTGCATGTACATGTTTCACTTTATAATTCTTTCTTCTTGTCATCCGTTTGGAACTGGGGTAATCTTCCATCAGAAATTGTATCTGCAAAGTATCTTTATATTTTCAAGCGTTTACTAAAGAATCTCCAAGGGTCACCTCGAAAACCAATTTACTTACTAGTTAAAAAAATATCACACGAGATTACGACAGGAGCTAAGTAGACTAAACCTGGGACTAATATATTGTCATATTAGTCCCAGACTAAACCAGCATTTGTTTACGTATATGTATGATCTGTGAGTAACCAAAAATTGCTGGCAATCGCGTAGAATCGACTGAGTATTTTTGACACTAATGTGACCGATATTCGACCTTTCATATGTCTTTATTCTTAAGTATTATAACTTTATTCGGCCAATATATAGCTAATCATAAACCGTATGCGATATCTGTGTCCAGCTTCCTTAGATAAATTTTGACAGAAGGGAGTTTATCTGTAAATGAAATTTTAGATTTCTTTGAATGTGTGTTGAAATATATTAATTCTACTAACATGGTTATTAAATTCATATAGTAAAACATTTGAACTCTATGATATTCCCGTTTATCCACATTTTATTCACACCACTTCTTGAAGGCCCTCATGTAGGGCTGTCAATATGGAGATAAACAACTTGGAATGTGGAATTTGTGGAACATTTCGTAGATCCATTTATCGTTGTTTGTAAAGGGATTTGTGTAATTGAAGTACCCAGTACTGCACACAGAGTGGAAATCAATACCTTTATCCTTGGTCGAAATACCAAAGGAAAGCAGAACAGATTTATGGTTCCATAATTCCTTAGACAGAGTAATAGCTGTTAAGGTTGGATTGCCCTAGGAATTATCAATGCCTAACAATCGATGTCATTATTTTTACAAATAAAATGATGTTATTAGGGACCTTACATGCATAAACAACGAAATATTTGTCATGAATGGATGACAAAAATCTAGCAACATTACTATTTTTGAAAATGGATGATGCTTTAATTCTCATTGACCATCGTAGCTAACTGATTCGTTTTAGAATCATGACCATATCAGTTCCCAAAGCAGTCAAGGTCTTCATCATGTTCACGTTTTTTGTGCTTTTTTTCCCGTTTCCCAGAATTGTTTGCTGCAGGCATATCCCGCAAAGAAGAAAAACAAAGCTATTCATTGGTTATTGAAAAATACACTAAAGAGTGTGCTTTGGTCCGATTACTTGCCATATGAAAAGAATGAATTCCAACATCGAAGAAAGAATTTGAAAAGCATGCATCCCATCATTTGATAATTGCATATGATGCATTTAGCAATTTAAAGCTCAATTTGTTAATATCTCGTTATACTATGCATTGTTTTTTAACATATTTGATTTTATGGTCTTCCAAATTTTTAGATTTTATCTGCACTGAAGAGACATAAGTTGTCGAAATGCGCATATGCAGAATTTAAATTTACAGTAACTTCGGTATTTAGGAATTACATACAACATCGTATGGGATCACTGATCACATAATAACAGTTTTAAGGGTCACAAATATTAGGGGAAAACACTATTAAATACATGCATATTAAATACATGTGGAGTCCGTAAAAAGATTCCCCGTGCTTGAGGTGTATGCCCTGTATATTGTAAATTATGGTGTACTTGTTCATTTGAGAATTTCTCATATGAATACACTATCAAAATTCAACATTTGGCTTTCTTGCTTTGTAAAAAATTAAACTATTTTTCTGGCCGTCTGTATATATATTGCCCACATCTCCCGATTTGTTATGCTTGTTGACAACCCCGCATCCATAAAAAATAATGAAATAAAGGGGATGGATGTGGCGTTGTTCAACATTCAGCAAGTGAATTCCGCTTAAACCGGTGCTAGGGGCCGTCTTGAACTTACTGTGAGGTAAGAGCGTTTGCTCTTTGCTGAAGGCCTCATAGTGACTTCAAGATGAAGAACAACAATCAAAGCGTTGTTCCATTTGCTTAATCTCACCGCGTATTTATAGGAATTTTGTCCCATGCACATTTACTCCATATCCCTTTATTTGTTTATGTTTTGGAAAATTCCGTCATAACAATTGACATTTTGTATTTTGTAGTACACATTCTAAATCGTGTCAGGGCAAGAGACGAGCTTTGATTTATAAAAAGACACGATCATTTTTTTTTATTGAATACCTGTTCACATTTTCAACATTTGATCTGCTCACCTTTAATGAATATAAATTATTTGTTTTAATGAAGAGTACCATTTCATTCAAACCTACAATGAATAACATGTTACTACTAACAACATGGTATGAAACTACTTAGGTCGCCGATGTGGGGTTACAGACAGATTTCGGATGCAAGTATATTCATCGAGAAAATCAATAACAAAAAAAGAAAAAAAAAAACAACAACAACAACAAACAAATAAGGACTTTGTGGGATGCTATGGTGTGTTCCCAGAACGCCTACTGGATAAAAACAACACCTCATTAGGTAGGAGGATTAGGGGGTCTATCAAAAGGGTGCCAATTAATTAGTTCACCTGTTTTTTTTTATAATTAATTTGTAAACATAATTAAAAAGAAGACATTCGGATAGTATGCTAAACGACATACTGAAAGTTATGATTTAGCAAAAAAAATATTAATAATAATAATAATAAAAAATAAATAAATAAATAAATAATTAGTGAAAAAATAACTGTAGAAAACAATTAATTGAAGAAATTAAAAGAAAAAAGTGTAATGGCTAAAAAATTATTTTTCATGACCAATTCACTTTAAAACAACCGAATAATATCAAACAAATTAAAAATATACTGAAAGTGTATTTTGCTCAATTATTATTGACCCAAGCTGACAGTCAGTACTCAATGAAGTGTTTCATAAACTACATACTAAGGGATGCTTCCATCACTTTACCCAAGCCATCTTGAGGAAGAATCAAGCCCTGTACAGCGACAATAATGACGTGAAGACCTTAATCACACGAGCTTCCATTATGCCACTCATACCATTAGATGCTATAGAATACTTATGGTTTTAGGCCGTTAAAGACCGCGACCATGCAGACACTACTCAGCTAACCGGCCAAACCATTTACTGACTACGTGACTGAGAAGTGGGCAGAAAGTGACAAGACCATTTGGAACCATTTTGGAACCCAAGGACCCAGAACTAACCTCAAACTAACAACAACATTTAGGGCACAGTAAACAGCTGAAACGCACATCCGAACATATTTGCCGCCATCCATATGTTCAAGGATACATTGATTTATTAACTCTTTTACCTTTTTGGGACCATTTAGGGCTTGCTATATGGTGTGAGGTTCCTCAGTGTGTTGAAGACCGTGCGGTGACCCCTAGATGCTTTGTTTTGGGTCGTTTTAACCTGGATATGGGATGTTGTCTCCTTGACATTTACCCCATTTCCTTTATTTTTGATATTTCAATGCAGATGTGTGACAAAAACATATCTCTCTGATTAAACACGTACATATTATTTGTAAGACAACTCAGAGAGATATAAGTTACATTTACAAAATAAACAAGACCTCTTCAGCACAGAAAATGCATTAAGATAAGATATACAGAAAAGATGAAGAGAGAAATACATAAAAATTGACTAGGTACTGTCTTTAGTATTTCCAATACTTTTTTTAATTACATAGGATTTTTTAAAAAATAATGTTCATAAATTTAATCATTTTTACTTTTAGATTTTCATTTCTTTAAGTGCACATGCTATATATCTACCTATTAAATGGCTATTTAAATTTAAAGGTAACATTAATTGCAATGCCCTTTAAAAGACCCCATAATCCCAAACTTGATTAGATGTTGTTTTTGTCCAGGAGGCGTTTTAAAAATATACCGATGCTATATAACTGTACAGATATGTTAATACTGGTTTCACTTGATTTTGTACCATTAATAAAGAACATGGACGAAATGTGTACTTTGTATTTCTATATAACATAACTTTCAGCTGTGTTAGGAAACACAAAATGCACAGGATCTTGGGGGTGGGGGGGAGGGGGTTAGCTCGCATCAGGTCAAAACCATGTAATTGGGTTCATTAAACAGACAATTTCTAACACTGTTTTCGATGTGAGAAATTGAACGGAAAATAATGTAAGTCAGCATTTAAGAAACAACAAAATAACACATACTCTTTCATTTTGCAAAAAATCTGTAATTCAAAATTATCTAACAGAATTATTATTAAATGGCTGCTATACACTTGGAAGCTTTTTTAACAAGCTAACTCGTAATATTGTTTTGACCTAGTTTAACAGTTGTGTTACTAGCTGAAGTTATTGTCTTTCCGACATAATGTTTCTCAATTTCCTTATTTGCAGAACTTCCAATTTGTTAGGTGCTCTTGGATTAGTCCCGCTAGCCTAATGAACGTTTTTGAGGGTTTTGTGGTTTCAAATACAGTGACATTCTCTGCTTCTCTAATAGATAGAGCTTTTTTCTATGCGAATGCCGGGGATGCCTTTGTTGGTTAATAAATACAATTTTAATCTTTTTTTCCAATCGACTTTTACTCGATAAAGTAATCATACTAATCTATATAAAACAACAAGTATCATAAGGTCAAAAGAATACAAGTTTTGAAAGTTTTAGCCATTATAATTTTAGAACACAAATGGTGTTAAAAAGTGACCAAGTTTGTATTTTTAGGTGCTTATATTACCGACTGCTAACACGTACAAGGTATGAGGAGGAGAAATATTGCTGTCCTGGGTGGCGAGAAACGACATTGAGAAATTGTAATAGACGTAAGTATTAGAATTAGGGCTTTGGCATAATGAAAATTTAGATCATATTGGTTCTGTATCAGTTTTTAAACATCTTTGAGTTAATGGTCTTCCAAAGGTTTAGATTTTATCTGCACTGAAGAGACATAGGTTGTCGAAATGCGCATATCTAGAAACTAAATTTAAAGTAACGTAACGTCATAAAATCTGGAATGTAAACCTAAGCGCAATACATCAAAAGATGTTTTTTTTCCTCATATTTAAGATGGTTCGGATGTTACTTCAAATAATATGATATTTTTATAATACGAAGAGTCAGTACATTTATAGCCACAAATAAGAATTTATAGAGCAAAGAATTAAAAAAATGATTCAAATGGTTCTAAAGCGAAGTCAAAGATTTCAACTTTCTTATACCCAGTGGTACACCGCTAAAATAGGCTTTAATTGTCTCAAAAGTTAGAAAACTCTATTCCTTTGCCCATTAAAAGATAGCCAAAGTTTATTAAAAATTGCGATAATTCATTGTCAGTTTTACTGTTGCTTGCGTTTTGAATTTTCATGTATTTATTTTTATGTTTAAAATGACATTTGCATATAAATTCAAATGATGTAAAAGGGTAATGTTTTAGTTTCAATAACAAATTTTAGTCATTTTAACAAATTGCTGAATTCTTTTTCATGGATTTTATAAAGAAGTATGGCCATTAAGGCGTGAGTTTTGTTCCCATGTTTGGTCATTTTCAGAATATACTATGACATGCCAAAAAATCAACAATTCTGACGTCACGTCTATATACTATATATAGATTCTTCGATGCTCAAATATCCCTTATTTCAATTAAATCCCACAAAACTACGTCACTGCGACAAAGCCTTGTAGCTTTCAAAATTAATATGACATCTGCATGAAACCTAGATACTCGCTGAAAATCCTCAATTTTGACCTCATTGAACATATGTACGTTTTTCGACTTTGAAGTTTCACCAAACTATATATATATGTGTGTGTGTGTGTGTGTGTGTGTGTGTGTGTGTGTGTGTGTGTGTTCAGTCATTCACGCACGTGTCATAGCCTTCATCGAAGTTTCTAACAGGATTTCACTTTATCAGCCAGAATAAACCGACAAGAAGAAGCGATTATTTAAACATCTAAATCAGTGTTAGATCGAATACACTTCCAAACGTTCGGTTTCCACCCCTATTAAGCTGAGTTCTTGGCAATGAGAATTGTCCGGTTCAGAATTCGCGTATACGTGGTTTAGCCCGGTTCAGTTCACTTAAATTAGATAGAAATTCTTCACAACACACGAGAAAATCTACCTGAGTGTAAATAAACGAAAATAATGTACAAATGAATTCAAATTTTGTTATTTTTGCTTCAATACTGTCAATATTATTAGCTGCCAAAACGGGGTCTATTTAGGTTGTGTATTTCGAGAACTACAATGCATGTTGATATTCGGTTAATGTCCCCCTTTTGGCGTTCTATAGTAACTCTTTTGTTGTTCATCTTTGTAGTGTGTGTTTCTTCATTTTTCTTTTCTGTGCCGTACTCATGTTATGTGATGTTTCTTTGTTTTTCCGATGTTGCTGTTGTTCGTTGATTGTACGTTTTGGATTGACGGTTCGGTTCTCACTTACTTTCCAAGATGATCTTAATACTGAATACCGTAAACTATGTTCCAAAATGATGGCATTGTTTATTGGTGTAATGAAACGAAATGGATTAATTTTGTCAAAGATCTTCCATACATAATATCTTGCTTGTTTGGTTTACTTTGTTTTCATACTTTCAGAGTGCATCTGAAAAAGAATGCCGTAGCAAAAGGTAGAAAGGACAAAATCAAAAGCACCCCCCCAAATTAATAATGAAGGCATATGGAGTAAATGCAAATGAGGCAAAGTCTCTACAAATACATGATAATAATAAGCAATAGAACATCGCTTTTATTGTTGTTCTTTATCTTGAAGTCACATGAGGCCTTCAACAATAAGTTTTACTCATACCTCATAGCAAGTGCAAGACGGCGCCTAGCACCGGTTCTAGCTTAATTCATTGATTATTGTCGAGCAACGCTACATCCATGCTTTTTTACCTAATGATCCATGAATGCGGGATCGTCAACAAACATAAACTAAATAGGACAATAGCATAAATGGAGACGACATGACTAAGATAAAACAACAAAATAAACTAGAAGACACATTAGTATGTTTTTGATACAAAAACAAATGTCTCCCACCGGTATGTTAAGTTCTTTGAGTGATAAGGTGGCAGATCATTCCAGCTAGACAATATGCTCAACTAAGCATGGTGGTCAGTAGTCCCTGTGAAGTTAAGTTGAAATCCTTTGAAAGCTGTGGGAGAATTAGCGTCCACAAACATAATTTAGCAAGATTCTAAGACCAAAATGGGCATAACTCCAACAAAAATCTACCGATATGCACAACTTGCCATGATGGTCAACAATCCTGTGAAGTTGGGTTTAAATCCGATGAAAGATGTACGAAGATTGGCGTCCACAAACTTATGGCCAAACCAATTTAATTCTCTGTTTGGCGCCAACTTTATTTTTGAAATGTAGGAGAGTATGAGGCAAGCAAACAAACGAAAAAAAATAAATAAAAAAAACAAGAAGAGAATGTTTGAAAAATGCACATTTTAATTTGACCCATGTTCATTGAAAGTCAGTTTTAAGAATTCAAGTGACTCAAGTGAAGATATTGTTTTCATTATTGCTAATTTTTTCCATTTCAATTTACGGCTCAGTCCTTTTTAAAATTTTCTATTCGTAATAAATATTTGTGGTCTTCCTAATCGACGCTTAAAGTACCATTTTAACCGCAAAAAGGAAAAATATTTCTTGTTTGTTTTGTTGTAAAACTACACATTTTCAATGCGCGCGCTGACACCAAACGTAGAAATAACTTGTCTTGGGCTTATTTTGCAAAATTCTTAGTCAAAAAGAGGCATAACTCCCACAAAAATTATCCGATCAATCCGGCGAGACGACATGCACAACTAAGCAAAATGGTAAACAATCCTGTGAAATTTGGTTGAAATCACATAAAAGATGTAGGAGAATTGGCGTCCACAAACTTTGTGACGGACGGACAGACTGACGGACGAGAGACGGAAAAAACAAATACAATATGTCTCCCCCTTAAGAGGGGAGACATAATGAACAAGAACAATACAAAACTAAAGCACTTACAATGTGAACCCATACAAAAAAAAAACTGAAGGCATCATCAGGCTAGCATAATTATTCTGCTCCACGCGTCTGCCACACTGCCAACAATTATTTCAGTGTTAAGTCATAGTCGATGTTTGTAAGTTTGGAAATAAACCCTGGTTCTGCTAGAAAATGTCCAGTATCATTTGAGATATGAAAACATTGTAATGATCTGTCGAATCTTTGGTTACAATATTTCAAATGAGATAAACTAAATGTTTCTTGGGTCCAATCATAATTGATGTTTGCTCAAACGGCGGTGTCTATGTTTTTATATACTTGTTAATAATATGTACATGATTATATTTTACATATACGGTGAAAGGAAGCTTAAACTAAGCACCCATTCATAGTTTAGCTTTCTACCTAAACATAATCATAAACCGGGATTAAACAGAGTCATAGCTAAACGTTATCCATACCTTACCAAAATATTATCCATCATTTTTAGCTCACCTGGCTATGCAAGGGTGAGCTTTGCCATCACTTGGCGTCCCGCGTCCGTCGTCCGTCCGTCGTAAACTTTTCATTCAAAGATCTTCTCCTCTGAAACCACTGGGCCAATTGGGACCAAACTTGGTCACAATAGTCCTTGGTAGTCCCCTTTAAAAATTATATCCGGCATGTCCGTACCTAATCCAAGATGGCCGCCAGCGGGGAACATAGTTTTAACATTGGACCCTATGGAAAAGACATTCAAAGATCTTCTTCTCAGAAACTACCAGTCCAATTATAACCAAACTTAGTCAAAATGGTCCTTAGATATTCCCTTCCAAAAAAGGTATCCGGCAAGTCCGTACCCTAATCAAAGATGGCCGCCAGCGGGGAACATAGTTTTAACATTGGACCCTATGGAAATTACATTCAAAGATACTACCAGTCCAATTATAACCAAACTTAGTCATAATGGTCCTTAGGTGGTCCCTTCCAAAAAGATATCCGGCAAGTCCGTACCTAATCCAAGATGGCCGCCAGCGGGGAACATAGTTTTAACATTGGACCCTATGGGAAAGACATTCAAAGATCTTCTCTGAAACTACCAGTCCAGTTATAACCAAACTTTGACACAATGGTCCTTAGATGGTCTCTTCTAAAAAAAGGTATCCGACAGGTCGGTACCTAATCCAAGATGGCCGCCAGCGGGGAACATAGTTTTAACATTGGACCCTATGGAAAAGCATTCAAAGATTTCCTTCTCAGAAACTACCAGTCCAATAATAACCAATCTTAGACACAATGGTCCTCAGATGGTCCCTACCAAAAAAGATATCCGACAGGTCCATACCTAATCCAAAATAGTCGCTAGCGGGGAACATAGTTTTAACATTGGACCCTATGGAAATTACATTCAAAGATCTTCTTCTCAGAAACTATCAGTCCAATTATAACCAAACGTAGTCACACTGGTCCTTAGATGGTCCTTCCCAAAAAGATATCCAGAAGGTCCGTACCTCATCCAAGAAGGCCACCAGCGGGAACAAAGTTTTAACGTTGGACCCTCTGGAAAAGACGTTCAAAGATCTTCTTCTCAGAAACTACAAGTCCAATTATGACCAAACTTAGTCACAATGGTCCTTAGATAGTCTATACCTCATCCAAGATGGCCGCCAGCGGGAGCATAGTTTTAACATTGGACCCTATAATATACATTCAAAGATCTTCTTCTCAGGAACTACTGGTCCAATTAGAACCAAACTAAGCCACAATGGTCCTTAGGAGGTCCCATCCAAAAAATGTATCCGGCAAGTCCATACTTCATCCAAGATGGCCACCATCTGGAACATAGTTTTTACATTGGCCCTTTTGATTTGAAGGGAAACCTCTGCCCATATTTTTGAATTTTTATCTGAATTGTGGTCTGAATGTTTCAATTTCAGCATTAAGTATTACCTTGATTATAAGGGGAACCCCTGCCCAAATTTTTTTTGAATGTTGTCCTGGTATGGGTTGTAATGGATGGTGGATCTTTCAGTTGCCATGGAAACCAAACAAGAATACTGTAATTTTAGANAAAAAAAAGTATTCTGCTAAATTTTATGTTTTGTTTTTCCTATTGGAAATGCCTTTTATCTATGTCAGCCATGGTCCAGGTGAGCGATACAGGCTCTTGAGAGCCTCTTGTTGTAAATGCATTTTTTGTGTGTTCTGCGTCTTAATGAGCTTCCATATTTGAAATATATTATATATGTAGTTTCTATTACCTTTATATAAAGTATCATTTCTAGAAAAAGTGAAATTATAGGTTTATTCATTGATCGAATGTTAGTACCAAACTTACACGTTTCTACTTTATCATTTTTGCATAGTTTTTACCACATTTTGGTCAAGAGGTAGCTACATAAATGTTTTTTTTTGTGAAAATTATGTTTTGTTGACATTTTAGAACCGGACAAAACGTTTTTCAACCGAACTTAACCACTTATACGCGAACTCTGAGCCGGTCAATTCTATTTACCGAGAACTCAGCTTAATAGGGATGATATCATAAGGAACTTATTCATGATGCAGTTGAAAATAAACACTCTTGTCCGAAAGTTAGATTACTCGAGAAAACAATCTTAGATTTCAAATCGAGATAAATTCTGAGGATTTTAAGCAAAGTAACGATCTAAAATTAAATGCACTCATTCAAAATTCAGTCTCAATTGAATGTGAGGGTTTGAGCGAAAAATTTGAAAAACGCCGATATCACGCGTTTTAAATATATCAAGGATATTAGGGTACTTTACATAAACTATGTACATAAAAAGACACCATTCAAGTCCGATCATCAAATGTACTGTTAAGAAAGTTTATTATAAATTAGTTCATATCTACGTCATCCTATGCATATATACATAAAGGACCTGATAAAAAAAAATTGAATTCGTTATAGCGAATCCTAGAATTTGTTATAACAAATTTAATTCGTTCTAACAAATTGTTGAATACGTTTCAAATTTAGAATTTGTATTAACGAATTTAAGTATTTAAAACAAATTGTTGAATTCGTTAAACAGATTTTAGAATTTGTTATAATAAATTCGAATATCGAGAATTTCTGACAACAAATTGTAGAAATCATTATAAATTATGTTTAAACTATGGCAAGCCAAAATCACATAAAATAAAGAATTCTGACATTTTGTTTGCATTCCATGTTTCTTGTGCCATTTCTTAAAAAAGTCTCTAGCCCAGGTACGAGAAACGTTTTGGTTTAATATGAAGCGTAGCATTTCGTTGAAAAACTTAATATCGACAGCATAAACCTAGTCACTCGCTTTAAGCCCTTAATTTCGATCCATTGTCTTACCATGGAATTTTAGTGAGATGTTTGTTTATTTTAGCCATTCACTAAACAAGATAGAATCTGTTGTTGAAACCTCGAGATTAAGTTTCTTTTGGAATTTTGTATCAGCCAGATGAATTTTCTGAGTTGTATCCCACAAAGAGCTTCGGCCAAGTAAGAACACAAAAGGCAAAGGAATGAATCGATTATCTTAATCAGTGTTAGAACACATCAATGACATTCAATGTTCGGCATCCCATGGAACTTAAGATATACAAAAGCAATATAGAATTCAACAATACCGTTCTAAATCTTGACTGATAAAATTTTCTCAATGTTTAATTTATTAGGTTTAATGCCATCAAATCCGACAAATCACAATACTATTTAGATAATGAGTCATTAAGGTGTTTCGAAAAAAAATAGATTTTTCTTATTCTACTCTGACTGAAAGTTTACTAAATGCACTTCAAATTTTTAGTAAAAATTCAAAGTGTCACCGAAATGATTTTTCCGAAAGAAGCAAACGAAAATAGCAAGATTTTGGGTCCTTAATATAGTCTAAATAGGGAAAAACAATATTTTATCATTTTTGATATGAATAAAACGATAGATTTTTTTGAGAATGTAGTATAAACTATGTTGAAGAAATAGCTTATGAAATGTGAAATAAAAAAAATGGGACCACCGATCATATTTTTGAAAATTTTTTGAAAATGTGATTTTCTCTCATCCTTTAGAATTATCTCCCCTTAATAAAATAAGACTTTTTCAAAAAGTGAAATATTTTGCACACTCACAGAATAGATGTTGTTTATTGGCTATTCACAATCATTTTTACAACATTTTAATGGCAAATTCCAAACTTCATCACATGCGATGCAGAAGACGGATGCGCAGTTTTATACACCCGAACCACTTTCAAAACAGATTCGAGGTTTCTTCAGAGTACGAGATTCAAAACTTGATCTGTAGCAATGACCCAAACTGAGAATTTTAAGAGAGATAACGATCGCTAATTTAAATCTCAAATTTCAAAGTACAGATATCGATCTTCTTTAACAAAGTCAATTATTCGTTATAATAATTAAATTCGTTATAACAAATTCTAGAATTCGTAATAACAAATTAAAAAAAATATCTTAATAGGTCCTATATGGGCATCAGCACATATCAAAATTTCTATCAGATTTTTCTATTATTGCATGCTGGTGAAGGACATTAGAAGGTTCATAAATCTTAATGCATAAGTGTTCTCTGACGTTTACTTCAAAAAGAAGGGTTACTTGAGGGAGAAAATTCATTAGGGGTCCCGGGGAGATAGAATAGTGAATTCATTTTTTTTGAGAAAATATCAGGTTATCCTAGATAATCATGTGTTTGAACCTTTTCAATACTTTAAATTGGCCTTTTAAATTGAAAGAAACATTGAAAAAAGCCTACTTTAAATGCATAGGTATTTTACACACCTGTAATTAAAATGAATGGATATCGAGTAAATACAACCGAGACAAGTCTCTGCAAATACATGGTGAAACTACTTTATTTTGAAGTCATCATGAGGCCTTCAACAATGAGTTTTACTCATACTTCATAGCAAGTTCAAGACGACCCCAAGCACCGGTTATAGCAGAATTCTTTGCTAGATGTCGAGCAAAGTAATGGGATATCTGTTTCCTAGATGACAACAGATCTTTCCCTTTACAACTAAAGTTTGTTTTTCCTCTATCGGATTTGACTTCACTACCGAAGTTGACATGTTCAACACGGCGGGTGTCTTATAAGAAGCAGGAAATGCTTAATCTACCGGTACACCTGATCTCACCCATAGTTTTTATTGGGTCCGTGTTGTACATCTGTATGTGTGTCTTAATGTTTCTTTTTTGTCCTGCATTCAAGTGGTGTCCTTGTTTCCTTTGTGTGTCCGCTGTTGTCATTGTCCGTGGATTGTTAGTTCTTTTGATTGACGGTTCGGTTCTCGCTTACTCTACACCCCTGTCTTTTTACCCGTTGATCCATGGATTCGGGTTCGTCAACAAACATAAACTTACCTAGCAAAGTATTCTTACAACGATTGTAAATTTGCATAGTCTTGTATAGAATTAGGGCATTCAAACGTAGCTAAAGAGGAATAAACAACCAATTAAAAAAAAACAAAAAACAAAAAACAAAAAAAAAAAAAAAAAAAAAAAAAAAAAAAAANCAAAAAGAATAAGAAAACAAAACAAAGGCGAAAGTTCGGAAAAAGTAAAAAAATAAATATATAAAAACAAAGACAAAGAAAAAAAAGAATCAACACAGCAAAGCAAAAAATTACTAAAAAATAAAAGCAGAATAAAAAAAAAAGAAAAAGAAATGCGGAATATCAGACCAAACCGTCCCTCCTTCAAACGACGCAAGTGCACAATAGAATTATCAGTGTGGTCGCTGTGTTGCAATCAATGTCTTTTCTGTTTTTATTAGACATGTTTGTTTTTTTTTTTAATGTTACATTTACTTTATTATTATTATCGAAAGAGTATGTGCTAAGTTATGGCGGCAAAAGTAGTGAGATTGCTTTTGATATTTGTCATTGCTTCGCTTGTTAAGCAACAACCAAGGGTATTGATTTGGTAATGTCGAGTTTTCAGCCAATCAAAATCCGAAATACACGTATTCACATATAAAACTATTTGACTAGCATTTTTTCAGATATCCTATTGTCGTTGTAGCTATCTGTTCTCCTGCGTGTAGAAATGGTGGAACTTGTATCAGTCCAAATACCTGCAGATGTGCGACGGGATACGAGGGTGACATTTGTGACGGAAGTAAGTAACCTTGGTAGCCTTGACTTGTATACTGTTAAAAAACATGATGCTATACGACATTTCTAAGAGTTATGTACATCTTTGACTTACATTTAAATTGAAAAAAAAATATTCTCATTAGATTTTTACTTTTAATCAAACGTTTGCCAAAGAAAGTGAGAACCGAATCGTCAATATCAAGTCACATCGGCAACATCGGAACTACCAAGAAACAAGGACACCACATGTTTACGGGAACGAACCCTGACTGCTTTGACCAGTAATAGAGCCATGTATGCTCTGAACAGTCATAGAGTCCTGATCGATCTACCCTGTGGAAGAATTCTAATTGCTTTGGCCTGTCATAGATCCCTGACTCCTCTAACCAGTCATAGAGCATTGACCACTCTAACCTGTCATATAATCATCACTGATCCGACCAGTCATGGAGCCATGACTGCTTTGATCAGTCATAAAGCCCTGACTGCTATGATATGTCATAGAGCCCTGACAGCTCTGACCAATAATAGAGCTCTAACCGCTCTAACCTGAGGAAAAATCCTGACTGCTCTTACCAGTCATATAGCCCCGACTGCTCTAACCAGTCATATAGCCCCGATCGTTCTATCCTGTGGAAGAATCATAACTGCTTTGGTCTGTCATAGAACCCTGACTGCTCTGACCAGTTATAGAGCCTTGACTATTCTAACCTGTCATAGAATCCTGACTGCTCTGACCAGTCATAGAGCACCGACTGCTCTGACCAGTCATAAAGCACTGACTGCTCTGACCAGTCATACAGCCATGATCACTCTAACCGGTAAAAGAATCCGGAATGCCCTGAACTTTCATAGAGCACTGACTGCTCTGACCTGTAATATAGCTCTGACCAGCATAAAAGCAGTCTGGGCTCCTTGACAGCTCCCTTGGCCAGAGATCTATGACCAGAACATATCCGCACAGTCAGGGCTCAACAACAGTTTTAAAATTGACGAAGAGTAGTTTTTATGACTTCTCTATGACTGGTCTACGTTAACTTGAAAACGGTCTTAAGTATTTTTTTGACTGGTTCAAGTTAACTTGACAATTCATATAACCCTAACTACTCTTACCAGTCATACAGCCCTGATCTCTCTAACCTGTGGAATAATATCTCTCTAACCTGTGGAATAATCCTGACTGCGCTGGTCTTTCATAGAGCCCTAACTGATCTGATCAGTTATAGAGCCCTGACAACTCTAACATGTCATAGAATCCTGACTGCTCTGACCAATCATAGAGCCCTGATTGCTCTGACCAGTCATAGAGCCATAATTGCTCTAACCGGTGGAAGAATCCTGACTGCCCTGGCCTGTCATAGAGCCCCGACCGCTCTGACCTGTCATATAGCACTGGCGGCTCTGACAAGTCTTAGAACCCTGACGGCTCTGACCAGTCATAGAGCCCTAACTGCTCTAATCTGTTATAGGATCCTGACTGCTCTGACTAGTCAAAGAGCCCTGACCGCTCTAACCTGTCATAGAATCCTGACTGTTTTGGCCGAGAAGATAAAATTGATGGTTGAAAGTAAGTCAAGTAAATTTTATTCAAAGTCGGTAAAAGTAAAATAATACAAGAGCTGTACATACACTAAATAAAAAAGCATAACAGCAGTCAGGGCTCTGTGACAGCTCAGGCTTTGGGATCCTATATATGACAGGTTAGAGCGGCCGGGGCTCTATGACCAGACCATATCACCACAGTCAGTGTTCTAGAACAGTTTTAAAGTTAATTAAGAGTAGTTTTTGGTCTAGGTTAACTGGAAAACGGTCCTAAGTTAACTAAGAGGATTTTTGTTTACTAGTTCAGGTTAACTTGACCAGTCATATAGCCCTGACTGCTCTGACTAGTCATATAGCCCTGATCGTTCTAACCTGTGGCAGAATACTGACTACTCTGACCAGTTATACGGCCCTGACTGCTCTGACCAGTCATAGAGCCATGATCGCTCTAACCTATGGAAGAATCCTGACTACTCTGACCAGTCATACAGCCCTGACTGCTTTGACCAGTCATAAAGCCCTGACGGCTCCGACAAGTCATAGAGCCCTGACCGCTGTAACCTGTCTTAGAATTCTGCATGTTCTTGCCGAGAAGATAAAATATATTGTACAAGATGTAAGTCAAGTAAATTTCATTCAAAGTCGGTAAAAGTAAAACAATACAAGAGCTGTACATACAATAAATTTAAAAGCATGAAAGCAGTCAGGGCTCTGTGACAGCTCAGAGCATTATGATCCTATGACAGGTTAGAACAGCCAGGGCGCTATGACCAGAACATATTAACACATTCAGGGCTCAAGAACAGTTTTAAAGTTAACTTAGGGTAGTTTTAGGACTGCTTTATGACATGACTGGTCTACGTTAACTTGAAAACGGCCCTTAGTTAAATCAGTGGAGGTTTTTTACTCGTACAGGTTAACTTGGCTAGAGGTGATGCCTGTACCTACTGTAGGTTATCGAATTGACCATATGCAGAATCAAAATTTACAGTAACGTCGATATTTGTGTGTTTGTGTGTGTGTGTGTGTGTGTGTGTGTGTGTGT
>MJUU01010131.1:0-10806 GCA_002080025.1 Modiolus philippinarum | reverse complement strand
TTTAGTTTCTCCAAATACCACTTCGATAACTTGTCTCTTCATTGTTGATCAAATCAAAACAGTTGAATGAAGTATAATACTGTGGAAAGTATTTTTATTCGAGGATATCAATTGTCGTAGTTTAAAAAAATCAATACTTTGTGGTTACTTAAAAATACCGAAGTTGCATAATAAATAGTAAATTTCGTTATGTTGTTTACGTGTTTCAAGTAGTAACCATTCATCAGCGGCATTGGAATCAAATAATATGGAAAACGATAATCCAAAAGAAGTAAAAAAAGAAGTACTATAATAATTGTCAAAAATATCGAAGTAGGAGGCCAAATCCAGTACCAAGGACATCCACCTGGTGCCATACATATACGGAATGAAGCCGCAGTATTTTAAAGGGGTTGGAATTTTTATAAAAACAAGGAATTTTTACAAATGCAACGTAATTTTTCATGTCAGACAAGTCTGACTATTGGGCTGGTGAATACTTAAATTCGTGGTTTTGAATTCTATGCATTAAATCTTATGCTGAGTTTAGACGTGCATTTAATACGAATCGAATACTCATCGAATACGAATCGAAAACTGTTTTTGCAATTAGACGTTAACAAAAACTAAATACCGAAGTTACTGTGAATTTTTGTTTTTCTGCATATGCGCATTTCGACAACTTATGTCTCTTCAGTGCAGATGAAATATAAACGTTTGGAAGACCATACAATCAAATGTGTTAACAACTGATAGAGAACAAATACCCAAATTATGAAGGGACAAATTCAGAATGAAATTGCATGGAGACAACGTCTCTACAAATATATGGTCAAAACCAAGCAATGGAACAATACTTTTATTCATGTTCTTCATCTTGTTGTCCTGAAATTCATGACTCTTTGTAGCATATTTTTATTTGGACGTGTAGCAACAGTAAAAGTTCAAATAAAAATATGCTACACAGAGTCATGAATTTCAGGACTATTCTTCTTGGAGTCACCATAAAGCCAAAAACAATGATCCTTGCTCTCGTAGTAAGTTCAAGATGGCCCTATCTCCGGTTTTAGCGAAATTCATTACTCAGTGTAATACAACGTTTGTACAAAAATTCATTGCATCATGATACACATCTAAATATCTTTCTTTTCTCCGTATATTCTATTAATCGATTGCTGATAAACCAGACCTGCTAGAAAATATCATTGCAACTCGCTGTCGTCTTCTCATACCAAATTAAAATTGTCATTTCTGCCTCTAATGTTTGATTTCTTGACTTAAGCCTTTTGTGCCATGGAGGCAAATAGGCCAGTAATAACACTTCTCCAACGGAGTCGGTTCTTGGCTATTCTAACCTGGTCGTTCCATCTGGGCACATAGGCCAGTAATAATACTTCTCCAATGGGGTCGGTTCTGGGCCATTCTAACCAGGTCGTTCCATCTGTACCCCCAAAGTGGGGCATTACATGGCTGGTAGGTACATGTAAATATTTTACGAAAGGATATGGAGTAAATGAACATGAGACCATAACACATGTTTACTCCAACTGCAATTATTTTAATGAGTAATACCTTTTACTTGAGTTGTAACGTATGATCCCTAGACCCGTACGAAAATTTCATGACCGAATTTACGGAGGATACACAAGGTTTGTATAGTGAAAACGGATATTTGGACAAACTTGGCTAATGTTAGCTGGACCTTTCAAGGGGCTTCGTACCGTTGGCCGTTATATGGCAGGTTGGTATATCCAATACCTTACGACTGAGCTATAGCGGATGATCCCTAGACCCGTGCGAAAATTTCGGACGCTGTTATACAGAGGCTATCGTTCATCGAAAAATACCGATTTGGACCAACTTGGCAAATATGGACTGGACCTTGTTAGGGGCTTCACAAAGTGGGGCATTACATGGCAGATAGGTACATGTAATACCTTTCATTTAAGTTATAGTGTATGCTCCCTAGACCCGTATGAAAGTTTCTGGAGCGAATGTACGGAGGGCACCTTAGGTTTGAATTGTGAAATTTGGACCAACTTGGCTAATGTTGGATGGACCCGTCTAGGGACTTTGCGACGTTGGTCGTTATACCTGCAGGTTGGTATATCTAATACCTTAACCTTGAGCTATAGCGTATGATCCCTAGACCCGTGCGAAAATTTTGATGGCTCTTTCATAGAGGGTATCCTAAAATAGAAAAATGCCGACTTGGACCAACTTTGCTTATGTGGACTGGACCTTGCTAGAGGCTTCGTAAACTGGTTATAACGTGGCCAGTTCATGTAATACCTTTCATTTGAGCGTATAATCCCTAGATCCGTACAGAACTTTCGGGACCAAATTTACGGAGGGTCTCTTAGTTTTGTATAGTGAAAACGGCAATCTGGACCTACTTGGCTAATGTGGGATGGATCTTTTAAGGGGCTTGGCAACGTAAGCCATTATATGGCAGGTAGGAATATGCAATACATTTCGTTTGAGCTATAGCGTATGATCCCTAGACCCGTACGAAAATTTCGGACGCTGTTTCATAAGGTACCGTACATCGAAAAATACCGATTTGGACCAACTTGGCCACTGTGGGCTGGACCTTGCTAATGGCTTTGCAAAGTGGTGCATCACATGGCAGTTAGATACATGTAATACCTTTCATTTGAGCTATGATGGATAATCCCTAGATTCGTACAAAAATTTCAGGGCCGAATTTAGGTAGTGTCTATAAGTTTTGTATAGTGAAAACGGCAATTTGGACCAACTTGGCTAATGTGGGATGGACCTTTTAAGGGGCTTGGCAATGTAAGCCATTATATGGCAGTTAGATATATGCAATAATGATAATACCTTTCACTTGAGTTATAACGTATGATCCCTAGACCCATACAAAACATTCTTGATCGAATATACGGAGGGTACTCAGGTTTAAATAGTGAAAACGGCAATTTGGACCAACTTGGCTAATGTGGGCTGGACCTTTCAAAGGTCTTCGCAACGATGGCCAGTGGCGGATTTAGGGGGGTCCGGGGTGGCCCGGGCCCCTCTTAGGTCGGAAAATATTTAAAATTGCTAGGTTTTTTTTTAAATTGGGTTCCGAGCCCGCCCCCCCCCCCCTTTTGAAAAAAATATTGGTCGCCCCCCAGCAGAAAGTCTGGATCCGCTAGTGTTGGCCGTTATATGGCAGGTAGGTATATCCAATACCTTTTGTTTGAGCTATAGCGTATGATCCCTAGACTCCTCCAAAAATTTCGGACGTTGTTTCATCGAAAAATACCGACTTAGACCATCTTTAGGACTGTGAGCTGGACCTTGCTAGGGGCATAGCAAAATGGGGCATTACATGACAGGTAGGTAAATGCAATACTTTTTATTTGAGTTGCAGCATATGATCCTAGACCCGTTTGAAAATTTTGGGATCGCATTTGCGGAGGGTACACTAGGTTTGAATATTGAAAACGATAGTTTGGGCCCACTTGGCTTATGTTGGCTGGAGAAGTCTAGGGGCTTTGCAAGGTTGACCGTCATATTGCAGGTAGGTTTATCTAATACCTTCCGTTTGAGCTACAGCGTATGATCCCTAGACTCGTATGAAAATTTCAGACGCTGTTTCATAGAGGGTACCCTACATTTGGACAAACTTGGCTTGTATGGGCTGGGCCTTGCTAGGGATTTTGCAAAGTTGGGCTTTACATGATAGGTAGGTACATGTGATACCTTTCATTTAAGCTATATCGTATCATCCCTAGACCCGTTTGAAAATTTCGGACGGAATTTATGGAGGGTACCCTATGTTTGTATAGTGAAAACGGTAATTTTGCTCAACTTGGCTACTGTGTGCTCTACCTTTCTAGGGGCGTTAAATGGCATGTAGATATATCCAATGCCTTCCGTAGCGTATGATCTTTAGACCGTACGAATATTTGCCTGATATTACGATTTAACATTGAATTTTTGACAAATCTGAAATGCTGAAGTTCCTATTTTTCAACAACTTCGGACAAAATATTGAGTTTAAGCCGACAAGTGGGATTTAAAATACTAAATCCTTATAAAATTCATGCAAATATGTTATATACAACGCAGTTTTTGCGTGTTCTGGTTATTTTTCTGCGAAAATAAACGAAAATGACAATTCTAGGAAAAAAATTGTCGTGGTAAGGGTGAGATTTTCAGTATTTATAATCACATTTAACACTCCTTGTTTTCCTAGACAATTATTCAAATAAAACGTGTCCACTACCAATCCAAGCAGACTTGACACAGCTCACTAAGGTCTTAATTTGCAAAACTCTACAGATATTATTTCTAAGATTAATTTACAGTTGCATAAATATTCATATTATTTCCATTATCTCCTTTTATTTTATCATTTAGTCAGTACATAATTTTATTTTGATATTACATATGTTTTTAATTGAAGTTTTGTTGACTCCGGTGTTTCGGTTTAGGTTACAATAATAGGTTGTCCTACATGTATGATATGCAGTTTGTAAAGGGTAAAGTAACCCAGGCTAATCCTTCATCAGGTACCCCAAGCCTTTTATGACCAAGATTTGGTAACCGCATCTATATTTGAAGGGGCACGACACCGGTGGTCCCAATCCAATAAGAATATCTGTTTATGTTTTTTCAAAAAATTTACCGGTTTTCACTTAAGGATTGCTGAAGTTAAGTAATCTTTTAAATTTTTATGTCTTTTATATGCAAGTATTGGCGGTCTACTAAAGATAGCACTGGCCTATATCATTTGTAATAAGGTTCCAATGTTTGTTAAGGGCCCTTCTAAGTTGTTGCAATGCCGGATTGTATTTTGTGGTAAATACTAATGGGATTTTAGTTCGAGATTGATTATGAATTTTATATTGGAGTGTTCTTCCTTTAAGACAACTAATACATCGATGAGAATAATAAATTGGCATATCTGCAGATATAACCTCCATATTTGACAAATATAACGATTAAACAGTGAATTTTGGACAGATCTGAAATGTTGAAAATTCCCACTTTTCATCAATTTCGTTCATAGTATTGAGCTTAAGCTTTTAGCCGACAAATGATTCTTAAAATACCAAATCATGATATAATTCATACAACATTGTCATATTCTACACACATGTTGCGTGTTCTGTTTATTTTTATGCGAACAAAGCCGACTGTAAAGAGGATATTATGTACTTTCATTTTATAACCACTTTTGAATTTGAAATACATGTAGATAAGTTCAGGCAAAAGAAGGTCAAAACTGTGACGAAAACGAAAATATTCAAAGATCTGTTTTATCTATCTGTTTAAAAGTGATAGTTCGGTCATTCAAAACATATCAACATCATGTTAACAGTCTTAACATGTTTTATTTTTACAAAATTACATTAAAAGACTAGGTTATGGAATGAAAATCACACTTTGCTCTTTACTTGATTTCGAGAAAGAGCTTAAAATTGACGGCAACATTTCGAAGGGGTAAAGGTTAGATTTTTCAATTTTTATAACGTATTGGGTATAGGAATGGCTTTTAAGTGGTATATTTGTAAAGCTTATACCATCGACTTTGATTTTATACCGATTGTTTATAACTGAGAGGTACCAATCAACAATTTGAAGCAACTGAAAGAAAAACTTTTGTCAAAACGATTTTTTTTCCAAAATTGCGTTGATAATTTTCATTACATGCTTTGACACTTTTGAAGCAAATTTGACTATACTGTACTGCAATGGTATATGGAAGGTTCTTTACAAAAAAATCGATCATTTCAATTTGATCTGAAAAACATGACTGCCAATGTAGAACATAGCTTAACATTAAACCTTGTGGGAAATATTTTGGAAATTTGTAAAGGCATACCTTAAAGGCATTTTGTCAGTTAGCGACAGAGGCTCTAGTTTATTTTACAACATTTGAAGTGCAATGATGTAAAATAACAATGAAACCCTCAGTCACAACAAAGAGAAACCAGATGGTTTTAAAGATATTGTTCAGTTTTAAATGTACCGTACGTTTAATGGACAAATATATGTAACATTATATATTTAAGTGAACAAGAAAGTATGGAGACTCCATTTCACGTATTTGTACTGTTCATTTTCCATATTCGATCCTTACATGTTCGCTGAAATTTGACGAGATAATAGCTAGGAAATGTGTCTACAAGGAGCCGCGTTTTCATAATAACATACGTCCGCGTAATCTCGAAAACGATAAATTGCACAGGTGTACCCTCTGTCGATGCCAAAGTTTAACCCAAACCACGAGGAATTAATTTCCGAAATAGCCATACAGCTTAGTGAATTTAATTGCGGTTATTGGAGTTAAGATCTGTGTTATGGTCTCATGTGAATTTACTTCATATCCTTTCCTATAGAAAGATATGGAGTAAAGACAAGTAGAGGCATATTAAAATGTATACATTTTAAACAATTTCAGGAGACCCGATAGAAAATTAGGGATTAATGCCCCATCAGCAGTGCCAGGATCCAAAGGAAGTCTTATCTTTCGCAAATGAACACTAAAGCCATGCCTGGTCTATAAAACAGTAGTATCATAAAAACAACTTTGCTACATGTTTGCTAAGATCTATTGTGTCCGTTTATCTGTCCGTCTGACTGTGTATCCAATTATATATCTGTCACCAAAGGTCATTTGCAAATATTTGCTGAATTATGATTTGTTTGTAAAAAATGTAAAAAATAAATCTTACCAACGTTTTCGAAATATATTGTTTTCACTGTATCGAATTGCCGATAACAACCGTGATGCCGATTACACGTTGACCAATGTGATAGGAAACAATGACGTACAGGCAAAACAAACCTGTACATGGAAGCGTATTGATGTCACATGAAAAAAATCTCATAATTATGAGATTTTATAAAGTTCTCGAGTTGGATTTTAATATATTGAAATTATTGACTTCAAAATCTATCCAATAATTAGATAAACGGCAGTATTTGTCTGGTCTTGTCTTGCATTGCATTATTTTTTTTTATGAATTTGATGAATGCGTTCATAAACTTGCAAAATTATAAACAAGCTTAATACCCAAGACTATTACCGTAGATATTAATGACAATTAATCCATTGTCTTCAGAATTCTGACCAATGCGTCTTTGTCCAGTATTTATCGTGTCGAATATGAGACAATCGGGAAATAACGGGACGGTTTTTTAATTCATGTATTTGTTCTGCCTGACAAGGGGGATAACGGAATAAATATCATAAAAATTTGCATAATATGTCTTCGTTTAGAAATAAATATTATAATATTTTATCTATTCCGCCAGAAACAACTTTTATGTTTTGAACAAATCTTCTGTAATATTTTGTTCTTTGGAACAAATCTTCCAGTGGAATTTAGGGAACGACCATTTGATTTTCATCGGGAGGCTTGGGCGTTTTTGCCCCAACAAAATATTTTTTTTTCATCAAAACCTCGAACAAATTATTTATTTTCACCAAATGTCGCATCAAATTATTTAATTCCATTTGCAACAAAAAAAAATTATTCAAATCAAAATCAAATTATTTATTTTCATGACAAGTGTAGGATTACTGTCTGTTCTGTCACACGGAGTGATATTTATACTATAACTAATCCGAGATTCTGATTATCGCAAAATATTCAACGAATGATCGAACAACGCAGTAATTCACGAATGCGCGCAGCGCATGAGTGAATTACAGTGTTTTTCGATCATGAGTTGAATATTTTCGATAATCAGAATCTAGGATTAGTTATTGTTTTTATTATATAGATCATTTCTTTCATAATTATTGGTTTAATTTGAGATTCTTTTCATGAACTATGTTTTTCATGTAAATCCGCCGTGACGTTTACTTAACAACAACGTTGACAACGTCTATTGTGACGTCACTTCCTAGAGTGAAATTATGGAAAATAATTTCACAGTTAATTATCACTTTTCTTTCACTGAGAAATTTCAATCTTTCACCGTCCTCTATATAATAAATAGATTTTACAAATACAGAATTTGATTTATTTGTTGTTCTGTTGATTTTTTATTGTGTTACGGTGCTATCGTCGTCGTTGAGTTATTATTGTGGTATGGTGCTGTCGTCGTCGTTGAGTTATTATTGTGGTATGGTGCTGTCGTCGTCGTTGTGGTATTATTGTGGTATGGTGCTGTCGTCGTCGTTGTGGTATTCCATTTGCAACAAAAAAAATATTGTTAAAATCAAAATCAAATTATTTATTTTCATGACAAGTGTAGGATTAGAAGATTTATTTTCACTTGCACCAAGACTAAATTATATATTTACAAAATCGCCAAACCCCCCTCCCCTGAAAATCAAATGGTCGTATCATTATGTTCTGTCACACTAAGTGATATACAGATTTTACAAATACAGAATTTGATTTTTTTGTTCTTCTGTTGATTTTTTATTGTGTTACGGTGCTATCGTCGTCGTTGAGTTATTATTGTGGTATGGTGCTGTCGTCGTCGTTGAGTTATTATTGTGGTATGGTGCTGCCTTTGTCGTTGTGGTATTATTGTGGTATGGTGCTGTCGTCGTCGTTGTGGTATTATTGTGGTATGATGATGCTGGAGTCGCCGCGTTTAGATATTATTGTGGTATGGTGCTGTCGTTGCGTTGAGGTATTATTGTGGAATGGTGCTATCGTCGTTGTTGTTGTAATATTGTGGTATGGTGCTGTCGTCGATGTTGAGGTATTATTGTGGTTTGGTGCTGTCGTCGTGGATGAGGTATTATTGTTGTATGGTGCTGGGGTCATCGTTGGGGTATTATTGTGGTATGGTGCTGTCGTCGTCGTTGTGGTATTATTGTGGTATGATGCTGTTGTCGTTGTTGAGGTATTACTGTGGTATGGTACTGTCGTCCTGGGGTATTATTGTGGAAAGGTGCTGTAGTCGTCTTTTGGTATTATTGTGGTATGGTGTTGTAGTCGTCGTTGGGTATTATTGTGGTATGATGCTGTCGTCGGCGTTGAGGCATTATTTTGGTATGGTGCTATCGTTGGCGTTGAGGTATTATTGTGGTATGGTGCTATCGTCGGCGTTGAGGTATTATTGTGGTATGCTGCTATCGTCGGCGTTGAGGTATTATTGTGGTATGGTATTGTCGTCGTCGTTGAGGTATTATTGTGGTATGATGCTGTCGTTGTCGTTGAGGTATTATTGTGGTATTGTGCTGTCGTCGTCGTTGGGGTATTATTGTGCTATGGTGCTGTTGTTGTCGTTGTTCTCTGTAGACACTATTCTTTTAAGGTTTAGGTTTAGGTTGGTTTTGGGCCCTGTTTTTTTTTTAAATAAAGGGGCTTAAGTGAAAATTTTGCTATTTTAATATATAAGGCTGTAGAATATTGTTTGTTTAATTATAGTGTGCTTCTGAGGAAATTTCCAATCTGAAGTAAACCAACGGATTTCACGTCGCATGCTTGTATTGTTTATGAGATAAATTGGCCCGAAGGGGAGAAATATATACATATTTTTTTTATTTTACTAGGGTTTTGATGCACTTTTTGCAATGAGTTCCTTATGAAAATAATAATATCATATTATTGAAAGTTTTTCTCCTTCCGTGCTATGAGGAGCTTTGACGAGGCCAAAATTACAAAAGTGAAGCTTCAAATTTCGAAGAATTGTTTTCTTTGAATTATTGTTGTAAGCTTTCGATAGTATGTCAACGGGATTGGTATAGCTCTGTTTTCGAGGTATAAAGATTCAATTTCAATTTTTCAAAATATGTAGGGCATTTGAATTCTTTCGGTGTTATACTATCAGATTAGTCCTATAAGTTCATATCGTTTACATTCAACAGAGCAGGTGTAAATCCTGCCGTTTCCGAGTTAAATTTGACCAGACGGGGAATAAGTTACAATTGCGAAATTGAATTTTTTTTTCTTTTTTCTTTTGATTCATTTTATAAATTTTAGGTAGTAGATCATTGGATTTTGTAAAGATCTCATTGTTTCCGAGATATAAGGACCAAAGGGCCAAAACTGCCTTTTTTCAAAGTATATAAAATGTCAGTGGTTTTTGCAAAGTTCTTATCGTTTCCAAGCTATAAAGGATCAAAAGGGTAAAAAAAATCGCAGTTTTTCAAAATATCTTTTCATCGGATTTTGGTGGGGTTTGTTATTTAGATAAATAAATAATCTTTATTTCAATATATGCCTCACTGATAGTGTGACGGGTGTCGTTAGCGGGGCAGGACATGCTTACCCTTCCGGAGCACCTGATGTCACTCCCGGTTTTCATGGGAGTTCACACTATGAGTGCCTTAGTTCTTAATGTTATCTTTTTATTTCCGTGCATTGTAGCTGTCTCACGTCCTAGTTTTGTCTTTGTTTTATCTGTTACCGTTTTTGCCATGTCTTTGGACTTCGATTTTTGTAGGCATCGCTTCCCTTGTTCCTTCGGTATTCTACTGCCGTTGTTTCAAGAGGAATGTATTTTATTAAGATTCATATATATACTTATTCTAGTATTTTGCAATTTATTACAGGCCCACCATTTTTCTTTAAACTGTTTAATATTGATTTGCAAACTTTCAAATCATATGGTAAGCTGTTACAAATTTGTGAGCCAGAATATAAAAAGTTTTTTTTTCAAAGAATTTGTATTTAGTTTTGGTCAAGTTAACATGCTGTTACTTTTGGAACGTAAAATGTTCTTTGGATTTTTCTTGACAAGACCTTTCAGTAGAATGCCAACAGATTTGTTTTGAGCTATAAAGGGCTAGACAAGACCAAAACTTCAAATGTGCAAATTACCCACAACTTTTATTTTCAACAGGATAGTAACGGTTTTTTCTCTTTGGAATCACCCAGACGTACGTTTTTATTTTCCATA
>MJUU01010130.1:44575-56773 GCA_002080025.1 Modiolus philippinarum | reverse complement strand
ATTATAAATGCAAACAAATGAAAACCAGACTTGCATATAGACATTATACAATGCAACATAGGTCTTACCAACAAAAATATAACTAAATCGAATCTTTCATTCCATTACATTACGTTTTATTTCATGTAACATTTACTTTAATTTTAAAACATGTTTCTGATACGCTGCACTCCTGAGATACATTTATATTGTCCAAAAGGTAATTGAAGATTTTTTTCAATACAGTTTGTATATTTATAATACAGCAAATGAGTACACAGAGATCTCGACAAATCGTTTTTTGTGTGAATCATATTTTAATTTGATGCAATCGACAAAATATGTTGACACCCGATTCACATCATGGTAATTATACAATACATGATAAACATATGTTTCATCTTGATTAAATCTAAACAACAATGGCACGGTAATTGTCATCCAGTTAATTTCTTAGCTTGGCTTTCTGGAGTGCGGAGGACTATTTGAAACCCAATTTTGTCAACATATAAAACCTGAGAATTCCTCACTGTGAACAGGCATTAGCTATAGAGAGCAACACTTAACACTGCTCAGTCAGTTTGAATCAGAATCAGAAGAGCGTGTCCGTATATACATCTCCGTGTGGTATGTGTGCCAGCTCTTAGTCGCGTTCACCTTGAACAATGCAAAAGTTATTTTCGCCTTGAATACTAATTAAAAGATTATTCATGCGGCCAAAAGTAACATTCGACTTATTATATGGTATTGTATGAATATTTTCCTCAATGTACTAAGACATTGTATGACATCCGTGGTGGGTTGGTTGTATTATTAAAAAAGACAGGACATGTAATAACGAAAATTTCAACTTCAAGCCACAATCTACCAGAGAACTCCACAAAAAAGACAAATAAAAGACAAACGTTGACAACTATTATGAATTCTGGACTGCCAGACTTGGTACCTTTACTACAAACAAAAAACGGTTTTGAACACGAAAACTCTTTTTCTATCCTGTTCCCCATAGTATGATATACTTACTAATTAACACAAATACAAGACCACGTTCTTGAACAAAGATTGCTCACAAGTCTGGCTAATATTCTCCAATAGAGCACAGAACCCATATAAGATTTACTCTAAACCAGATCCCTATTTGTTGTTCATTTGATCTCGAGCTGTAGGAAAATAATTCTTTTAGACCTCTCTATTGTTCCATATATTCTTGTCAATGTCATTTTAAGCACTTAAACATATAAAGAACTGTATTAATACATTTATTCAAAAGGTAATTAGAGATTATCGATGTTCACGAAACATACACAAAGTCAATCAATTATTATTATAGGAAACTCAACATCAGCCTGTTGCTTTAAAAAAATTGTTTTCAACATTTTAATTTAGTTTTTATGTAAATTTTATCAATTTACGCCACTTTCATGATTCCAAATCATGACTTAAAAGTAATAAGTGGAGGTATGCCAGCAGATACTGAGAATCTATTTTAGTTATTATTGTATAAGGAGTTTATGGAATCTTTAGCAACAGTAAATTACTAGACGTCCAGAATCCAATTACGAGTGCTATGTTGTCAACAGAATTCAAGCATGTTGGATTAAGGCATTCTGGTCGTTTCGTTAATTAGATTTGATCTTCTCATTTGCATAGATTTTTTGGACGAAAGGAGATGGCCAGTTTCTTCTTTCAAATCAGTTATGTATGCAGTTCTTACTGTCTTATAACGCGTTCATTATTGAAACACATTAAACATGGAATTCGACCCTGGACAATAGAATAGCGTACTTACGATATACCCAACAAAATGCATTATTGCAGATGAATTTCAAGACAAGCTGTCTGGAAAGTTAATGGCTTTAATATGAATTTTACTTGCGTCATTTTTGGAATGCAGTTTAAATTACGATCAAAATGAGTATATTTTAATCATAATCAACGAAGTGAAAATGACTTAATATCATTCCAAACACTGACGGACATCCCATACTGGATCAGAATGACATCAAATTACTCCACGGAGAACAAGTATTTTGATTGAACAGTCGTAAGAATGTCTCTAGTGTATCGCCATTTATATTATACATTGAGGGAATATAATTCAATTTTGACATTTCAAAGAGCAAAAGAAGTGGCTGATTTATCTTATTGTGTAGCACAGATAGTCATTAATTCGATGTCAAATAAGAAATTACCTTTGAATGTCAGCATGCATGTGAAATTCCTTATTCAAATGACTGAACGGTCCTAAAATAAAAGAATTTTCAACACCGATTCGTCGCTAACAATAGATGGTAAACAGCGAGAGGATGTTTTAACATAATGTAACTGATTAGCTCAATGGCTACAGTAATCTGATGTTCTATGAAACTGAACAGTGATTGAAAACGAATTACCACAGATGAGGCTGTTAACATTAGAAGCAGTATAACGTCCAATCATCGCCGATCATATTTTTATTCCACCACTCACAGATATAATCGATATGAAATAGACAATTTCTGTAAGAACAGTGATGAAAATCAAGGTATCGGAAATTATTGGTATCGAACAAGGTTTCTTTTTGCCAGTGATATAAATAGTTGGATATAATTCATAACTATCAGAGTTAAGGCGACATCAGATTGGATAGTGACTATCATTTATCTCCTTGTTCAAAGAAGAAGAAATGGATTGCCTATCATGTATAAAGCTTCATTTAATTGAAAAAGAAATATTTAAATGGAATTTTTACTGATTTAGTGGATATTCAAAAGCCAACTTCAATACTTACGAAAATTGAATTCGACATTACAATATGGCGAATTCCTTAGATTTTAACGAAACAATATTACAAGTTGTCAATGAGACAAAGAACATAAGTTCTAACCTTTCTGATGATATGGGGCCTTTTATTTTACACGAGCCAAAGCGTTATTTAATCATCGTTAATGGATACGTGTTTCCAGTCTTGGCAGTTATAGTTTTGATTGCAAATGTGGTTGTCATTGTTGTTCTGAGAAGACAACAAACGTATGGAGCAAGTCAAGCAGGTCTGGTAAGTGTTGCTATTTCAGATACATTAACGTTATTGTTGCCAGCACCATTTTACTTCTACCAGTACGGACTGAAACATTACTATGTCGACTATGCGTTGTGTGAGCCATTAGACTGGATTTCTCTGTACCTACCTACCATTACACACACTGCTTCAATATGGTTGACCGTCCTGCTTACGGCACAGAGATATTTGTACGTTTGTCACCCGTTTGTAGCTAGAGAAATGTGCACGCTTCGAAATACAACGATATCTATTATACTGACATACATTTTCGCGTGTGTAACACATATTGTACGAGCCGCTGTATTCGAGTATGGACAGTACGAATATTTTGACACCACAAGAAATGAAACTGATATTACTTGTAGTCGTATGTATCGAACATGGTTAAACTATGACCATTATATGGCTGTGTATATGATGATCCGAATAATTCTAATTCAATTCGTGCCTTGTATTATTCTGATTGTTCTGAATGTGAAAATAGTAAGTGGACTACAAGATGTAGTTAACAAAAAAATGCGCTTGCACAATAAATCGGAAAGTAGCATTTCGGCGGTGAAAGAAAACACCCGAGTAACTATTATGATCGTATTTATGGCTGCTGTAACATTGCTTGTTGAATTGCCTAGTGGTGTGATTTTGTGTTTTTACATGTCTCCTACTCTTACAAACGTAGAACTATTTGATAGCAATACTTTAGATAGCATGCAAATTATCGCAAACTTGGTGATCATTTTCTCGTACCCGATGAATTTCTTCATATACTGTAGCATGAGTTCAGAATTTAAACACACATTGTATGAACTTTGCTTTGCATGCTTTAACACAAGAAGGAAAGATGGACATACTTCCACGCAAAATTGTACTCATCAATATGAACTTACAGCCAACAATATATGACGGAGTGTAGCGATCTGTTCATGGATAAATTCTGGAGTAGCTAATTTAACTATTCCGAGTGTTTGCTGGTGACTAAACCAATAAAAGGTATAAACTTAAATGTAGTTTTTCTTGCAGTTCCTTTTAAGATATCGTTATTTCTTGTACGTCTGAGGAAGATTGGCTAAGGTCATAAGGATAATTTATTTTGCCATTTTTTTCTGGATTTCATTTTCAATATTTGAGATTTAAACAGGTTTCTGGTCCTATTTTCTACTGGCTACTAAAAATGTAAAGAACCAAATTTTCTTTAAATAAAAAGTAAATCACGAGAGCTAGTACCAATTATTGGAAATTATTCGGCATAGATTTTTCCGTTCCGTCTGTTAAAACAGGGCTTCCAAAAAATCCGTTTTAAACCATCAGAAAGGTTAGTCTTTCCAAAGGTTTATAATTTGAAGGTTTTAAAATAGTTTGATTTATTAGAACATTGATCATATATCGTTTTAAGGAAAAGGTACTGATAGGTAAATTTGCTCGTTTTGGGATAAAAGAGTATGGCATTTATGCGGGAAGTCTAAAATCTTTAAGACTTTTCACTCACTTTGCATTAAGGATAAAAACGTTTCAATGAAGGAATATTCAGAGTTTCATCAATTTTGTCAAACTCTACTTACGATATATGCAGTCATATTTCGAAAAGAACAATTGAGGTCAGTGTGTAGATTTTCTAATGCATTATGACGGATAAAATAAGAGAATTCCGAAAGTCAGAGACAATTCCAAACCTGAAGAGTGACTTACTTTAAAGGCTTTTCAATAGATATAAGTCACGTGAGGAAAATTTTTAAGTTTCAATCCTAACATTGATCAAAGATTCTTTTCTAGGTGAAACTAAGATGTGTATTGTTTCATTTTCACCGGTTTTATTCACCATTTCCTTTTAAATGCCTGTGCCAAGTCAGGACATTCCGGTTTACAATAGGTTTTGTTGATTTTGCACCTTTGTCATTTTGGCTCCTGACAAAGTGTTATCCTTATTTCAGAACGAATTAGTCAGTCAAATAGTAATTCCAACAACTTTTTATTGATGGAAAATTTCCTTAGGGGTTGACTATTCCGACGGCAAAGGCTTTCTCTCTTTATTGTACTCATCAAAGGACATAATTCAATGGTAGATTTCTTGTTTCTTAAGAATCACTATCCGAAAGAACTTAAAATCCAACTCCCCATGGATTGAGGTAGTGTCTCGAAAGTCAAGACCATAAATTCTAATGGCAAATGCACCGTCACGTCAACTGCAGATAAACATAGTGACTAAGAATGCCATCACCGATATTGTTCCAACATACAATAAACGGCACTATGTTTATTTTTTCCCTGTTTTGCGACCTTTTTTGTCTTTCGTTGCCCTTAGATGTACTTTAAGTATGTTGCATTCTCTTTGTATCCTTTTCGTTCAAATAAAGGAAATAATGTTTTAACGTTCCTTTCGTTTGTAATTGTTGCAATTATTGTGTGGTTGTTTTTTACTATTCGTAAAATACAAATAACCAATTGTAGCATCGCCTGAGTTGTATATTTTATTTTTGACATCTGCTCAGATTGCTAAACAGTCTTTGAACGGAATATGAATTCATTGTTTTGTGAATAATAATGAAAAACGGACAATATAAATTGACGTCCACAGATACAAATTACCTGATTTTTTTACGGTCGACATCACGATCTTGTAGACAGATGACTGCAGGTCATTTCCTAAAAAAGCTTTTCGTCTGCTGGATATAAAGTCATTACCAGTATTGAAATGTTGAATACGGTGCATTTATATATATATATATATATATATAAAAAAAAACACAGGAGATACTTTTGCACCTGATCTCATCCATGGTTTTCATTTGGGTCCACTTTGTACATCTCTATGCTCGTTACGTTTTCTTGTCTATGCCTTACCAATGTGACGTCTTTGTTTCTTTCTGTTTCCGATGTTGTATTTGTCCCATTAGGATTATACTTTTTTCAGACTGACGGTTCGATTCTAACTTACATTTATCATTGCATGATGGTAACTATTCCAACAATAATGACGAAATATTCAGAATCTTAAAAAAATATTTGAAAAAAACTTGAAAAACAATACAAAATTTGCTTAAAATCAGCTCAGTAAATATTCATATTTTTCTTATTGTTATAAGGCGTTGTTGTTATTGTGATGTATTGTCACTTGTATTATGTTCATGGCAGTGACACTTAGACCGAACATCATGAATTAATGATGAATTGACTGATCTACACTGATGAATGTCTATAGATTCATTGTAAATACATTACAATTAGTGTTTGTGATAAAAAAAGTCACTAATTTGTTAGAAAATAATTTTGTTTTATGCAAAACTTGTTCACAGACAATGACAAATCAATATCGACATTAAAAATATTTTTTCCTGTTTTTAAAATTCAAGGATATGTCTTACAATAATTTATGAACATGATGACAGAACGACATCGACATAAAAAAATATTTTAAAACAGAGTGAATCGGTTATTTCAGATAATATGTTTTATGTTCTGGTCTGTTCTTTGTTGATACTACTGGATTTGTTTATGACGTTTTGTATACTCTCGGAGAAAAGGCTACGTTTGCAGCATTACAGCAATATCTATGTTATAGACTGAATAAAAAAACCCCACGATTTACAAACTAAGATAACAAATACCGAAGACATCGGTAAAGCTTTCAAATGTTGTTGAATCGGTCCATAGGTTAATTTTTGTTTAAGTAACATTAAGAAATCTAGATACAGTTTGTTATTTTTTAAAGATTACATTATTTTTCTGACAAGTACAGAAACATTGGTAGACTGATTAGCGCCTTTGACGAATTCATCAGATAAGTGCTTTGATAAAAAGAAATAATTACTGTTCTTGTTTACAGTAAATAAATTCTCCAGGTTTCCTTGTCTCATTCCAGATTTGAAATGGCCTTAATCATATTTCATTACTGTTTCAGAAAATGACCATGGAAACAAAATTAGAATATAATAAAACTAGTGAAATTGCAGTACATTTGTGTTACGTAGATTGCGATTTCGCTTACGTATATATCATCACTAAGTAGTAGACCCGGGGTAACCCAAAATTTTTCCACACAGTCAATTTTCTTTAAATTTGCAGTATGAAACAATTATGTTCTAAAGTTATTCTAGAAAAAATTTTGAAAACTTTCACCGTAAGATTTTTTATTTTTTGTTCACGGAAACACCCCTATCTTAGGAGTCTCAAATTATGTTAAGAAATCGCCACGAAGCGTATACACTGTAGATATATAAGAATTGGCATTAAACGGCTATAAATTGCTAAACTTATTCATAAAAACTTGTAGCCCTAAATATGAGAGAATAATGATCATAAGCATGCATGAATTGTTGATTTGCATTTAAAAAAATATGTTGTCAAAATATTGCTAAAAACACAGCTTCATTCAATTTCTTCTAGATGAAAATCCTAACAGTAAATTTTCACCCAAAACTGGGAAATAAAAGGTCCTCCATACATATGATTTATATAAAAAATTTATAAAAATTCACCGTCCCGTTTTATTATTATTATTTTTTTTTCTATAATGTTAAAAAAAACTGCATAAAAAGTCTTAATATTCCTTAATACTGAACGTCAAGCAGAAAGAATTACCTCCCTTTCTAAAAATCTGACTTTCATTAATTTTAATATGTTTGAGATGCCATTCAAAACCTAGATATTTAAATGTTGGCACTTTGAGGACTGCAGTTTCATGATAACATGAATATTCTATTTCTATTTAAGATAAATATTCTAATTTTTTTATTTTATTCGTACCAATCAAATCAAGCAATTTGTGGAGAAAAAAGAGTTATCTCACCTACCCCAGGTCTACTACTTTGAGCACACAGAGATGTATAACAACTGATAGAAATTAAAAAAGACAAAAAGTGCATAGGAGACCAAAAAGTATACATTTTACCTTGGTAAAACCATGGAAATTGAAATAATAATAAGTAAAAAAAAAAAAAAACAACGAAATTGATATTGAGCTATGTTGCATCTCGACAATTTATGTTGCATAAGTGAATATAAAATATAAACGATTGTTGGCCAACAGCCAAAATGGGGCAAGATTAAAGGCTATTGAGTTTTAAAAAGGACCTTGCCCCTGCACTGCTCTGCTGTCTCCCTGTTTGACTGCAAGCATTTTCCAGCCTTTGACTTTATTTTCTTATACCACAAGATGTGTGAAACAGCATATTTGGTACCTCTGCAATACCTGCTCTATCTTGGGTTCAAAACCTTATTTATGGTATTAAATTTTGCACTGGCATCCCAACTATTGATGCATCAATAGTTGGGATGCCAGTGCAAAATTTAATAGACTTATCGGCTTTTCGCTTAATATAGACAGTATTTTATTCAGAAAAAATTCACAATAACAATGAAAAATATAAATAAAGGGATGGGAAAAAAGTGTCAAGACACTTTTGCAAATTCCTCTCCCTAAAAAAAAACATGGTCGGAAATGGTATATAAAACCTTTGACATTTGAAAAGATGATGACCATAAAATATTTGTATGATTTTTAAATACATGCCAACTACTTACACACAAATAGAAGAAACATATATTTTTCATGAAAGCCACACAATATCTAATTCAAAAACATAGTGATATTCATAATAAAATTCAAGTAAACCTGATTTGCTTGATATAATATAACAATTAAATAACTAACATATTATAAGTTCGAACAAAGTGCACAAGCCGGTCATCGCTTCGTTTTTCAAACAGGTTTTTTCTCAAGTGAATATTGGGCTGAGATCCTATTTCTTTTCAATCTGAGACAACAGATTACTTTAATCAATATACACAAATAAATCTTTTAATTTTGAACAAGAATACATGTATTAATTTGCCTTTTCTTCCGTTTATTCGTTCATTACTTTGATGTTTTCCACATTTTTTGCGGAAATTAGGATCAACTACAGCAAACGAACCGGAATTAGATAAGCTAATGTAAAACGATAAATCTGATGTGTATTCACACGGACCGAAATTTTACAGTAGATTTAATTACTTGGCTTTATTCTTAGAGATATTCTTAATCCGTTCATTTCCATTATCTTACATAGAATTGAATGTAAATTGTTTTCTTTAGCCACCTCAGTGGATCCTACGATTAAACTTGTCAAGATTTTGGAACACAATAGAAAATAATATATTTGAAATGCCAGCACAAAATAAATAGTTGAAATACAATGATTTTTTTTAAGCAAATTAGGAAATCTTTTCGGGTAATTGTACAAAGTGTCATAAACAGAAATTCACTGGTTATAAGTTATAAGATTATCTTTATGGAAGAAATACACTAAAAATTAAAAAAAAAAACAAAAAAACAAATGCATTTTCAAGTTTTATAATTTGATTTTTCAAGGACAATTATCTGATATTTTTCTGCAACAAAAAAAAAAGGGTTTTAGATACTTGCTGGATTTTATAACCCCACTTTGTACATGATAATGCTCAAAATATGAATTTTGTTGTTGTTTAAGCATGACAACAATTTAGATAATTGCTAGATTTATTACCTCACTTTGTACTAAACATCTTCGTCTGCATGTATAGTGGTTACCTGGTTTTATATCATGGTTTCTAGCATGAATCAATTTTAAAATACATTTCTGATTTTATCATTAAGTAATCTTTTAGCTAAATCATAGCTATAAAACTCAAATTTATATTATTATACTAGAAAAATATTAAAATGATCAAGCACTGTTCACGACTGTCTTTGAGTTGGCGTTTATGCTCTAATATACAAGTAGTAGTCCAAAGGATTACTCGTTAACAACCCTAAAGCAATATTTAACTATTTCTGTTACTAACTAATGCTATTCTGACAAGAAGTGAATCTCTTGCTAAAAGTGTGGGTTTTACCGAACCTTCCATACTCTTAGTGTACAATGACAACTATCACAGCGATGAAAATAAGACCTAAATACAGCGTAAAAAGGATAATTATGATTGCGTTTGCCCCAGCTCATTTCAACTACAAGTATATTTATTTTCACATGAAAATAATAGATTTTTACTATTTTGACATGAAAATAATAATTTTTCACTATTTTGACATGAAAATAATAGATTTTCACTATTTTCACACAAAAATAATAAATTTCCACAGAACAGACAACAAAATACCGAAGTCACTGTAGATTTAGTTTCTGCATATGCGCATTTCGAAAACGCATGTCTCTTCAGTGCAGATAAAATCTAAACATTTGGAAATCAATAACCGAAAACGTGTGAAAGCTGAGATAGGACAAACTACCAATAGGACCTAAAAAGAAAGTCCAAAATCATAACAGAGTAGGACATTCTTACCCTTCCAGAGCACCCGATGTCACTATTTTTTGCGAGTTTATACTCTTAGTGCTTTGGCTTCTTGTGTTTTATTTGTAGTATTTGTGTGTTTTGTGGGTGTGTAGTGTCTTTTGTCTTCCGTCTTTTGGTGTTCTTACTTTTGCTTGTTTCTGGACTTTGATTTATGTTATCTTGTGCTTTCTTCCTTCAGTATTCTACTGCCGTTGCTAAGGACATAGCTATGCATGAGGGAGATGGTTATAAACAAATTTTTCGAAAATTTAGATATTGCACGTTTTTCAAATAAAATCGGTTTACAGGCGATCACCGAAGTTTTTCGAGCCATCACGAAGTAATGGCAACTGAGTTGATGAATACCCTCGATGCATTACATTTAGGCATTAGCCAGTCGATGCAACCAGTTTTACTCCTGAAGAAGTTCATGTGAGTATGTCCATGTTCTCCTGCATTGACTGGCATCTGTTCCAATTCCTTTATATAATCTTACTATGCCAGAGAGCCTATATTTAGGATTTTCGTACTCCGTTGTATTGCCAGGAGCCTATTTTTAGGCTTAGCAACTGTTGCCTATGCATTACATGCCTTGACTGTGCAGTAACAATGAGACTGACGTCATAGATGTCCACGTGCTTCATCGGGAGGCTCCCGACAGGAGAATTTCCAAGGAAGAGGTAACCACATTCCGGAAGATTATCAGTTACCTACGTTTATACCCGTATGCATTGAGATTGTACCACCCTGAAGCACTTCTGTGCAGCCTGAGGCGTAGCCGAAGGCTGTACAGTGGTGCTGAAGGGTGGTACAATCTCAATGCCTACGGGTAGAAACGTAGGTAACGGATTTATCCCCGGCTTTGTCTTTTATTGCACCGAAAAAACATATTAATGGAAGTAAATCTGTACGAAATTTGAACGTCATCTGTGTTGCGCAATAAAACAAGTATGATAGATATGCAGAAAATACCCCACTTTCCATGTCGAGGATGGTACCTNGGTTGATGATTTCTTCAGGTTATAAAGTTTTTGGCGCCAGTTTTTACTTACTAACGTCATAGAATATGTGACGTTATCACAAAGGAATTCCATGGTATTGGCGCTAGCAACGTTCTTAACAACGAGACGGGTGCATAGAATTTGTACCAACGGGCTGCCATCCAATCAAAAGCCGGCATTTATCACAAGCCGGGGATAATTTTTCTTGTTAACGGATAGGCTATTCAGTCAACTAGATTGGGATATTTTTACTGAATATAGAATGCACAATCTCCAAAACGCAGCGATATTCCGGAAACATTTTCATAGAATAAATATCATTTTATCTATAGCCCAAAAAAAGATCAGAACAAAATCACGCAGTTTATTTTGCATAGTAAGACTCTGTATTTTGCCTAAGAATCAAAGCATGAATGCATGCATATTTACTATATTCTAAGTTTGTAATTCACGGAATTTTTGTTTGTAAACGCCGAATAGAATAGAAATTAGCAATACGTATAGTGAATATTATACAGTTACTGTCTTTTGTTGAGGTAAATGTGCAGTGTTATTGACTTTTGGGGAAACAGATATTCATCGAGCCGCATGGCGAGGTGAATATCTGTTTTCCCAAAAGTCAATAACACTGCACATTTACCGAAACTAAAGACAGTAACTGTTTTATTCTATTATCCGATAAATACATAATAATTTTTTTTATTATGTATTATACTATACACCTAGAAATTTTCTATGTGTGTCGAATTAACGATTAAAGAGGCTTTGAACATTTGCATAAAATAAATGAAATATATACTGTTCAAAAAATATTTTGAGGATAAGTAAAACAATAAATATAACATTATTATTATCTTTACTGTCAGAAATTTACAGATTCTAGCTAACACTGAG